>JALLAP010001016.1:0-10906 GCA_036939355.1 Thalassiosira profunda | reverse complement strand
TGCTCCTGACCGCCTCCCAGGATGGATCGGTGAAGTTGTGGGATCGGCGGGCGTCGTCCTCGTCGCCGATGCCGGGAGTTGGCGTTGGATCCAACGTGTCGTTCGGGCAGCAATCGACGCTCAATCTATCGTCTTCCAAATCGTGGTTTGGGTTTGGCGGCGCCCCGTCAGCGCAAAATGCGCAGGCGTCCCCGTCGAACGCAATGGCGAGGACGGCCACGTGGCACTGCGTCTCGACATACCAACCCAAGTGCGAGGCGGTTAGGGATGTCAGATGGAACCCATTTATCGACGACGGTGAGTTGTCGTCCACAATTGCACGCTTTGATCGATCTGTGTGATAGAGCGCTCACATGCATGATTCGTTGCCATCAGTCTTTGCAATGGTGGCGGGAGAATGGCTCTGCGTTTATGACATCCGCATCAACAAGCCGATGGTGAAAGAATCGACGCACGCTGGAGATGCCACTAGCGTGGACTGGCATCCCACCCGTCCGTATACCATCGCGACTGGAGGAGGGCGGGATCGAAGCGTCAAAGGTACGTAGTTTTTTCTCTTCTGGCACGGAAATCTCTCGCTGGCACTGTGGTGTATACCTATGATCTCAATCCTTCTTGCTGCAGTCTGGGACCTTGAAAGCAGTCTGAACATCTTCAGACATGACGATGCCCCTGTCAATATTGTCAGAACGAATTCGGGCTCATATAAGTCAGAGAACAGCGAGACCATGTCCACCACATCTCATACCTCCAGTGACGCGCCCCTTACCTCTACATCGAATGATCCCAGGTGAGTTGAAATTGATGAGTGTGGTCTTAGCGTTGGTCTAGCTTATCTTCGTGTTTTTGGGCGCAGTCAAACATTGTCTGTTGGGTCGTCGTCTCCCGTGAAACGGACGGCATCCGGCGTCACGCTCTCCCACTCGCGACACCACAAGAAGAAACTACCCCTTCACGTCTTAAATATTGCTGCACCAGTCACTCGGATACGATGGAGGCCACCCGAGGATGCACCGATGGATTCCGGAAGCAATTATCACGATTCCATGATCGCTGTGGCCACTTCGTCAATATACGGAGCTAATGCGGGTGGCAACGGCGCCATCGGTTTGTGGTCCTATCTCCGGCCATTCATGCCCCTCAGCATTTGCGAAGGGCACTTCGATGGCGCCGTTTCTGACTTTGCCTGGGCAGAATGCGCTCTTCAATCATTCAGTCGGTCGGCGATGGATCAGCAAATTGAGCAATCAGCCCTTGAGCATATGACTGCGAAATCAACCATAGACTCGTATACACGCGAAGGAGGAAAGATTTCTTTGGGCGGCATACCTGAAAGGGAATGGACGACTGTTCTGACTGTGGGCCGCGATGGCCAGATTCTTCTCCAAGACTTTTCGAGAGGAGAAAGGCCCATCCTTGATGTGCCCAATTCCACCTTTGCGCTAGCAAATTTGTCGCCATTTCAGCCAGGGTATGGATCTTTGCAAATCATGGCCATCCATCAGCGGGTCAGCGCCCCTGAGCTGAAACGAAGTGACAATCCTGCACGGCTTGATCGCCCAAGGTCTGATGAACGCGTGATTTCTTTCTCCATCACTGATGCAGGCGACGTGGGGGACTTGTCCAAAACATCTCTACCATCAACTGTGGACATCGCGCCGGAGCTCACCCATCTCTCGCGCTTTTCAGAGCTCTATGCCATCGAAACTGGAGACCAATTCACCACCAAAGCAGACGTCTGTCGCTACAATGCAACTGTGGCCGAGGGGCTCAACCGCAGAGCCATTGCGCAGATGTGGAAGACTCTTGCTACTTTACTTGAGGGCTCTGGGTTGGACGGCATCCCTTCTGACCAATCAGCGCTCGGCACAAATCCCTTGACATTTGTGTTGGTGCCTACCCTCCGAAACTTGCTGCTGCAACGCGCGGACGCAGGCGACGTGCAAACAGTTGTCGTCCTTTGCGAAGTGATGGACGTTATTCTTCCGCCAAATCTTTCCGGCGGGACAGCAGCAACAAGGATTCAAGGCCTCAACATTTCGTTAGTGCGAGAATGGTACCTGAGTTACATTGACTTGCTCCAACAAATGTGCCTCTTCAGTCAAGCGGCAAGTCTTATCCGGAAGTGCAAAGATCCCGTGGTGGGAGCACTGAATCAGCAATCAACAACGATCCACGAGTCTTGTCCAAGATGCGGGAAACCGCAGGATAACGTGGCAAGCGGCCCTCAGCTTTCTGCCCAGCGCGTGTGTCGAAGCTGCAGGAGCAGGATCGGCCTTTGCTTTCTCTGTCACGAGCCTGTGAAAGGTATATTTGTCTGGTGCCCAGGCTGCGGGCATGGCGGCCATTTGGACCACGCGCTGGAATGGTAAGTGGGTGTTCTGTGTTTCAGTTTACGCTGAGATCCACCACCGATGATTGCCATTTACTTTGCTCTTGCAGGTTTGGGATGAACGAGGTTTGCCCTACGGGCTGCGGTCACAAGTGCAACCTGTTCCCGTTGACAAAGAAAGCATGACTGAAGCTCTTCAGGTTCATAGCAGGTGAAGATCAGAGCGAATACCTGTTGTATGGATCTGAGTGAGCAGGCGCACGTCGTCTGACACTCTGGCAGCTCGTTTTGGCGTCCAGCTAGGGATCATTGCCAAACCCCCACTGTTCGTTTTGATCTGCTTGCTGCTTTCCGAGCTCTCAGCTGAGTTTACAGCATTGAGTGCCGTCAACACGATGTAGTTCACCAGGGATCCCAAAGCGATTGTAATGGCAAATGCAATGTCGTGGCTGATGCCCCTTTGCAACAAAAACGACTGAAGCACCGTCGATCCGCAGAGTGTCCCGAAGTAAGCAGTGTAGGTTGTGGCGAGCGACGACAGGTACTGCTCTCTCGAGCCAATTGTATCTAAACCAAATACTAACCACGCATTGAGGAAGTGCTGAAGACCGATGTCCAAGAGATAGGCCAGGAAAAAGCTGACGCTGGCCGCATTCTTGTTCATCCATTTCGATGCACCCATCATGGCAGCCCTGTTGGAATCAGAGATTCGCAGGATGACGGGGAAGAGGATCTGCAAGCAATGTGCGTGATGTTTGAATGGACTTTTAGCAACGTTGCAGAATGCTGACATCAGGGCGTTTTTCTGGCCGACGCCGCGTATGTGCAACTCACCTTGTCCAGCCCGAAGAAGACCGCATTCCCTATCAGCCCCGAGGTTCCGAAGCGGATGGCGGGGTGCTGGTTCCACGCCGCGGAGACGCTGCCACTGAGAGGGGCGCTGACGAGGAGGAACGGAGAGCTCATAGTTGGGCCACGGGGGCGGGAAAAGGGAGGTCCGCCTGCCAAATTTGCAGATGCAGCACAGGGAAACGGCACTGCCACGAGGAGAGGGGCGGGGATGCGCCGCGGGAGAGGCAGCAACAGGAGGGAGGGCGCGCGGGGAGGTTGTGGTTGTGATGGGTGAGAGTTAGGCAAAGATAATGAGAATCATTTGGAGGATTGTTTTGTATATGCTGGTATTCTTACGTCATTTAGCTTACCTCTAGGTATCAACCCGCGCGGTTGGCCAGGGTTGGCCGTCTACGGCCACCAAACAACCGCCGCAATAGCTGGTGACGCGAGCCGTTGTTGAACGATGGCGGAGCAAGATGAGGGGAATGAGCCAGCAGCGCCTCTCCTGGCCATCATGGGGCGGTACGTGATCGATGTTGTTTCGCTCCACTTCGCCTTCTTGCACACATTTGCAATGCACCTGACGACACTGAATTGTGAACTGCAGCTTCTATCCATTCGACGACAACGGCATACCCTTTGCCGGCTCGCGTTTGGTCATCAAGGAGATGCAAAATCTCCCGAACGCGGCGGAGGACGGAGGGACGGGGCTCAACGTGTGGGATGGCTCCCTCCTGCTAGCGAGGTATCTGGAAAAGAGACCGGAGATAGTGCGCGACAAGAAGGCGGTGCTCGAGCTTGGGTCGGGCTGCGGACTTGTCGGGTGAGTGTCTGACATGCAGCCATTTATTTCATCGTTTCCAGGAGACAATCTCATGTCTCCTATTACAGTATCGCCAGCGGTATCTTGGGTGCCAAGGAGGTTGTCATGACTGATATTGCATACGCGCTGCCATTGATGCAGAGCAATGTGGAGAGAAACGAGGCGTTATGGAAGGGGCCCGAGATGCGATGCCGAAGAATCGAATGCAAAGAATGCGATTGGTTCAATCCTCCTCCAATGAAGGAATTGTTCGTCAACGGAAATGAGGAAACATCCCCAGATGTGCTCCTTGTGGCCGATTGCGTGTGGATCTCGTCCCTCATTGCGCCCCTCCTGCAAACGCTCAAGCAATATACAACTCCATCGACAACGGTCATCATCACATACCAGCAGCGAGGAAGGGACGCTCACGAGGAGTTTTGGCAGGGCGTTCACGATCTGTTCGATGTGACCGTCATCGATACCGAAAAGAGCGTGGGGTTGGCCAAGCCAGATGTGTTTCATGTGTTGGAGTGCAGGGCAAAGAATGATCCTTGATTAGCAGATGATGCAATACCATCCCTCACTTTACCACGGCTTTCGCGATTCGAACGTCATTCCCTCTTGACTGGTTGGATGTGGAAACGTCAGCCTGTGCGCATGCAATCGGAGCGTTTTGGATAGAATGGTCGCCTCTCCTTGCTTCACAACACCCTGAGTTTCATTTGCCTTTGTTTTGGTGTCTCCGGACCATTCGATGGGCGCATCTCCATACAAGGAATCACCCACTATTCCACTGCCTACGGACGCGCAGTGTATGCGCAANTTCGATGGGCGCATCTCCATACAAGGAATCACCCACTATTCCACTGCCTACGGACGCGCAGTGTATGCGCAACTGATGCGTCCTGCCTGTTATCGGGTGCAGCTCCAGAGTTATCCCTCGCTTCGACTTTGGCGCATCTGAGTTGCTTTTGCTTCTGTCCAGGTCCTCGTGCACCTTCCAATACGTTTTGCATTCTTTTCCTCCCTCGGCGACCGCACGTGCCTCCCATTTGATTCGTTCCGTGCGTGATGGAGCCAGTGGTATTTCAATCGTTCCTTCCGTGACGTTCTGTTGATGATACGGAGGCCAATCGATCACATGCGCCAGATATACTTTCTTTACATCCTCTCGCTCTCTCCACTTCTGACACAGAGTCGAGGCTGCGGATTGATTGCGAGCGACCACCATGATCCCTGACGTCTGGCAGTCCAATCGGTGGACGACGTGCAGCTTCGAATCCCCGTGTGATGTTGCACTGTTCTTTGCAATAGTGGACGAAACGGGGCTGAAGTCACCAAATCCGAGCATGCGGAGCTGCCCAATCGCCGATTCCCAATCCTCCGTGGGCTTTGGAAGATTGATCAGAGGCCGCTGCTTTTGTTGGATCGCGGCGTATGCCATTTCTGCAATGGCTTTCATCGTTGACGCGACGCTTTGTCTGTTGCCGTTTTGTTCACATGATATGTCACGCTTTTGCTTCTTCTGCTCAGGCTCCGATCGTCGCTCCTTCGACGCTGCCTTCCCCTCTTGCAATTCCGGAAACGAGGGTATCAGCCTCTTTGTATTTCGACGACAGTACTTGACGAACGTCTCCAGCTTGCGCGGCACGCAGGAAGGATTGGCCGTGGTGCCGAGGTTGCGCAACAGCTCTCTTGCTGCGGCCTCCTCGACCGATGGGCCATCATCTCCATTGCAACCAGCGGACAACTCCACTGCATTACCCTCTCCTTCGCCAGCACTGATCAGCTGGATCGCCTTCACCCACGCCTCCTGGGCGGTCCTCCGCTGCGAGGATTCGCCTGCACCGTCGACGCTCGCGCCCTCTTGGCGGCGGGGCCCCTGCTTCTCCGGAGGCGGCGGATTGGCGTGTCCCGGCACCGATCTCAAATCGCACGGCTTGTCGATGACGACGATGTCGTCGTCTGAGTGGAGGACGCGGATTTGCAGGCGGTCGGCGGCCATGTTGTTGGGAGGAGATTGGTGATCAGGGGTGGCGGAGGGCCGAGGCGTAGCGAGGGCGGTTTTGGGCGGAAGATTTTTTTGCCCGCCAAGCAATGCCTGCGGCAAATAAATCCGCCCCTGGTGCGGCCCCCCAGTTCACCGCCACGATGGCGTCGCTTTCCCAAGAAGAGGCCTCGGAGCTAACCGGTACCAGCCCTCGCTCCGGTAGAGGCGTCGACGGACTGCCCTCGGTTGATAATGGGGCGTCGCCGCTACCGGAATTGACGGCAGACGCCGCGATGACAGATGACACATCACCCGCCCCCGCGACGCCCGCGGCGGCGCCCGATCAAACTCACCAGCCGCCTCCGCCTACGAGTGGCGGTCCGGCCGGGGATGCTCCAAAGGACTCTTATATCGATGGTAGCTTGCCGAGGGAAGACGAGGGGCAGGATCACGAAATAATGGGAGTTGCAAATGCATTGGTGGACGCAGAGCAAGATAGCGCTCCTAGCACTGACTGCACAAAGTCTGTCATCCCGGGTACAGACGACAACGAATATGGACCAGAGCCCTCGTCTATCGAACGGCAGTGTTTCCTGTGCTTGGAAACACTTCACTTCCGCAGCGAGAGATCCGCTGCCACCGGATACAAGATGCACGTGATGCGCTGTCCCGGAGGCGGGGGAGAGCTCAAGGAGGCGCTGAAAGATACCGAGTGGGCCACAATGTCGGAGCAAAGATCATCGCCCGCTAAGCCGGTCCCACCATTGGTGGTCCAGAATGATACCCCATTCTACTCGCTGGAACAAAATCCCAGTCTCACCGGAAGGGACGTGTCAGTGCTGAGAAAGACCAAATTGCAAGTCCAGCCCCCCGATCCCCGGCCCGTCTTTGGGTGCACTTGGTGCGGCCCCCTACAAAAGGGAAATGCAGGAGAGACGTTGTGCCCACTTTGTTTGCCTCTGAAGAAAAAAGGTTGGATCAGGATCGTCGACGTGGCCGCAGACAAGAAGATTTATGTCAACGATCTCCAGAAAAAGATGCCCAGTGTGCGAGCATTCTTGACGGAATCGACCAAGCTCGTCGGAGAGAGGTTGGACGGGATGGCAAGAGAGGAGCAGGAGGCGCTGCTGGGCAAGATGCACGCTGTCGAAGTGAAGAGTGCGGAGGCGAGACCACTGCCCCCGACGAAGAGATCTCGGCCAGAGAGGTCTCGCACGTCGCAGTCTCGGACAGCAAAGGAAAGTTTGGGCGAAACGGTGGCAGAGGGGTCATCCCCGAGGAAGAGACCTCCACCATCCCCCGCAAAAAATGAGCCCAGACGGTCAGCAGCAAAATCCAGACTGCCAATAAAAAAGGGCAGCAGCTCTGACAAATCGAGAAAGAGAAAGGCAACACCTAATGCGAGGGCTGCAAGGCCAGTCGAAAAGCCTACCACAATTGAGCTCCCAAGCATTGCTCAGCTGCTGGTAATGAAAGGGGGTCTGAATGAATTGCTGCAAGCGGACGTCTTTCAAGTCTACAATACCTTTCACGGCACCAACGCAACAATTGCGGCGAAGATTCTGATGTGTCTTGGCAAAGAGTGAGTCCTAATTGCTCTCACTTATCAGAATGCCCCAGACAGATTCTCATCCGCCTCTCTCCTGCAGAGAACTGCCACCTTCCATCTCCGGTGAAAGACCCATCCTGCGGTCCGAAAATGAGATGCAACAACTACCGGGCCAATCCTCAAGCTTTGTTGGAGTATATCGCGTAGCAAACAACACTGCCACTGATAGAAAGGAAAAAGCCAGGTTTGGGGCGGGCATTCCCCAGTTCGTCGTTAATTGTGATTGGTCGTCCAGCATCGAACGAACCCAGAAGGGGCATATCGCGCCCAAAGCTGCCACAGTGAACGGCCGGCCGTTGTTGCTTCGGACGGGTATCGATGAGGAGGAGGTTGCCGCGAAACTTTTTTCCTTTTGCTACCGAATCATGTATGGCGCCGATGCCCTGTCTGATGTCTTAGCGGATCAGATCTCGAGCAAAGAGCCGCCAAAGGACAACGGCGCTGCAGCCTCTCTCAAAAGCGACAGGCCAGATCAGTCTCCATTGTTGGTTGCTTCATCTTTGGGCTGAGGGACATCGGTTTTCTTCGTTCCACTCCACTGAATAGCTCCTCTCTTTTCTAACTGATGTGTTTCCCATCAAGTTGCCGGCTGCTCTAACAAAGGTTCAGCCAATGCGTTTTGTTCACCTCCAGATGGGAGCAACTCCTCATCTTCCCCAGAAATGCCCCCATCCAATCCATCAGCAGTAAGGACATGCCGGCCGGTGGCCAAAGAAGACAGTTGTTGTGTGGCTTGTTCAGCGAAGTTGAATATCGTCATGAAGGAATAATCCATCAACACGATGATGGGCGCGATCTCGCATAGCACCAACAGCAAGAAGAGGACGACTGGTGACCAGCCACTCCCGGTTGGTCGCAAAAGGTCCACATCGTGTCTGTAAATGAACAGCATGGCCACCCCCCAAACAATGCGGCCCACACTCCAAAAGGCAGTTACTCCGGTGATCTTCCGCAGACTCTCCCTCGAGCTTTGGGATCGGTAGGGGTATCCGCTAAAGGAAACGCTCAGATAGACGTACATGACCAGCACCAGAAAGACCGCCGAGAGGTTGATCCCCGCCATTGCCACGCTGACGATGCTCCGCACGACGACGATCTGCTTGGACTTCAATCCTCCCGCGAAGATGAGGATGTAGAGGATCAATTGGGTGCTGTACAAGCAGCAGTTGAAAACCGTGTACCATCGGAGCCATCGTTTGCGCCATCGCACCGAGCTCTCCGTGTGAAAAAGACTGAGCAGGTAGCACTCCGCCCACACCAGCGTCAGGAGCACGTAGGTGGATATTACAATTGCGTTGGGGAGATCAAAGAGCACCGCCATTGAGGAATCGTAAAAGCTCTGATTTCGGTCGATCGACTGCTGCCCTTCACTGCGGGAGGAGGACGCCGGCTTGAGCGAATAGTGCGCGCGGACATTTGCAATGTCCAACGCGACGACGCCCACGAAGGACAGGATGCGGAGGAAGCACGCCGTCCCGGCCGAGAGGACCAGCAGCTTCTTGAGGTCGAAGCTGGGAGACGCGCGTCGAAGGAATGCATATTTGCGTCTGGCGAGGACGAGGGCGAACCCGAAGAGGAGCCCCGCGAGGAGGAGGGAGACCGTGAAGAGGTCCAGGGTGATGGTGACGGAGGGGTCGCTCATCCTGACGGCCACCGTGTGGCGTGAGGGTTGGGCGACGGAATGAAGGGGAGGCGCCGCTGAGCTGCTGGAGGGAGGCGCGGGTGGTGTTGAGGGCGGTGATGTGTGATGTGTGATGGCTGGGTCCCAGCGGAAGATGGCCCGCTCAGCAACGAGGGGCACTCTGTGGCAACTGTTCACCGCACCGGAGGGGCCCCTCACCGACCGCGGCAGCCGCGTTCCGTCGGGAGCGGCAGCGGCCAGGGCGGCGGCGTGTGGAAATGAAGGAGAGCTGAGGAGAGGGAACGAAGGCCGCTTGCCGCTTGGCGTTTTTTCAAACGAAAATTTTGAAACATTTTAAAAATTCGAAAAGTCCAATTTTTAAAATCGATCGGTCTTCGACTCGTCCCAAGGTGAGAGTACAACGCTCGGCCTGCTGGTCTCCTGCCGAGTCTCCCTTCTCCAACGGAGAACCTGGTCGCGCCGCTTCGGCACCCCACATCAAACAAGTGGGAGCCAAGAAGCAAGCACTTGATTGAAAGAGAGCAAGAGGCCGCAGCCATGGAGATTGCCTACGAGTACGTCAAGAAGCGCTCTCAATTCGGGAAGCAAACGAGCTTTCAGGATGGAGAGACGACGCTTCTCGAAAGTATCTTGCCGACCGACGCGTATGACGATCAGATCATCCTGCGAAAGAGCCAAATTACTGGAACTGACACCACCCCCGAACTTTCTGAGGCGGCAGTGAACACAGTAACCGTTAAGACCACCAGCACGGGCGTGCACCACACCGAAGGCGGATGGCCCAAGGATGTCGATCCCACTGAGCAGAGCGACACCAAGCGCTACCGCAAGAAGGCAAGCTTCTTGCTGCACTTTCTCTCGTCTTTCTTTGCAACCCACACGGCTCTAACACCCACCTCCGACCCAACTTCTTCAGGTCGAGAAGGACGAGGAGTACCAGTACGCCATGAAGACTCTCATTCCGAGGGTGCAGCGATGCATGAAGCAAAACAACTCCGTGAACGTGTACGAGGATTACTTCCAGGGCATTGACTCGAACGCCCACTGCTCCGAGCCTCCGTTCGCCAAGGGATTGGCCGTGTTCCGCGATCCGAGCCCCGTGACCCGCACCGCCACCTCGGTCAACTGGCATCCGGAGGGATCGAACAACGGCAAGCTCGCCGTGTCGTACGCCGTCTTGAACTTCCAGGACAAGCGTCACGCCGCCAGCAACATGCCGACGTCGTCCTACGTGTGGGACGTGTCCAACTCGAACAAGCCCATCGCCGAGCTCGTCCCTTCGTCGCCGCTGTGCTGCCTGCGCTACAATCCCAAATCTTCGGATACTCTCGTCGGGGGCAGCTACAATGGAACCATCTCCTTCTTTGACACACGCAAGTCCAGCGGAAAGTGCCAGCCCGCGGCTTGCTCTGTCGTCGAGAGCTCGCACCACGACCCCGTTTCGGACGTCCACTTCGTGTCGAGCAAGACTGGCTCGACGGTCGTCTCCGTTTCCACGGACGGGCAAATGCTGTGGTGGGACACCCGCAAGCTCGCCGAGGGGCCCATCGACTCCGTCGTCCTGGCGACGGATGCCAAGGGCGGCGGAACGACTCTCGGCGGCTCGAGCCTGGAGTACAACACCGAGGCAGGGCCCACAAAGTTTCTTTGTGGGTCCGAGCAGGGCATTGTTCTCTCTCTGAACACGCGCAATC
>JALLAP010001014.1:0-16229 GCA_036939355.1 Thalassiosira profunda | reverse complement strand
AACAAGGTCGATACGACTGCCTTTGCATTCGCCGAAAACCATTTGTAGTGAGTGCCTTCCTGCTTCTTCTTCTGTGCGAGGAATCTGTTATATGTGTGTACTGACTGTCTGTCTTTGCTCGCAGTGGCGTCTACAAGCAGAAGAAGAAACAAACGAGTCACGAATATGGCGGCCGGTTCTAGGGACGGAGAATTGGGAGAAGATTCGGTTTGAGGGATGGCTCATCGTAACATGAGGGATCACTGAGCAGCAAACGGATCCGGAGAAGGGGAAGCCGAGCAGAAGCCTGGCAAGTTGTAAAGTAGTACACGTTCGAATCACAGGGTCGTCTCTACATTGCTGCCTAGCAGAAAGATGGACAAGCAGACACCAACTTTACAGAGGGAGGCGTGTGGTATGCCACCGCGTTTGCCGGTCACGGAATTGTTCCCAGCGCACTAGCCGGAAGCCTCCTCGCCAACGCCATTTTGGGCATCCCGGAACACATCAGTGGCTGTTGTTTCAGACATATTTTCCGCCGGCGACGTGGAACGGGCATCCGTGGCGGTGTTGCTGTTGTACAACGCGTGGGACTTGCCATTGCCACCCCTGCCCAAACTTTGGTAGTAATTGCACGCACTGACGTCACAGATTGTCCGGAGCGTTTCATTCGATGAACATCACGCCCCCTCTCGTAGCATCCTTCATCTCTTCTCTCAGTCTTTCGCCATTCTCTTCGTCGCATGTTATCGTCACTTCCAACTCGCCCCGATCGTTGTACGCCTCCCCGCTCGTGACGCCCCCGTACTTGGCTGCCGCCGCGTACACCGCTCCCGAGTTTGCAGCTCGCGTCGATATCCGTATAGACGATTTGGGTACGTGTATTTGCGTCGGAGCCGACCTCAGGGCAAGCCTTGCCGCACCCCCGTACGCTCTTATCAATCCCCCAGCGCCCAGCTTGATGCCGCCGGAGTATCGAACGACGATGCACAAGGTATCCGACAGTCCCTCTCCTTTGATGGCGCCCAATATTGGCACGCCCGCCGTTCCCGTGGGTTCCCCATCGTCGGAACACCTCTCGGTGCCCACTCCCTCACCGCCCGCGCCCGCACTGGAAACGAAGCCGAAGCATGCGTGTCGACTCTTTGGGTGGTCCTTTCGTACGCTCTCCAGTATCGATTGTGCATCGTCCCAGTTGGTGCAGTGGGCAGCCAACCCGATGAAGCGCGATTTCTTGATGACCTCCTCGGCGGCGTAGATGTCGCTTCCCTCGAGGGTCTTGAGCGGCTCGGACGTGGAGTGCAACCGCGACGTTGATGTGCGTGCTTGATGGGTTGATGGGTTGCAAATTGCAACGCCGCCCGCCGCAAAGGCTGCCCGGATTTGCAGCCCCGCCGCCGCCGTCCGGGCGCCGAACGAAAGGAGCAGCGACCACGCCATCGACACGAGGGGGTGGCGGCCGATGAAGCCCATAGGTGCGGATATCTAGTGCGTGGGAGGGTGGCGCGGGGCGAGCGAGCCAGCTGGAGCGAGCAGGAGCAGGGTGGCAGGTAGATACATATTGTACGTAGCAGGGGCAAGTACGTAAATAGCTAACCATTTTCTGCCGCGCTCCGCGCTCCGGCGGGGCGCGGGGCCACTCCTGAGACGACGATGGCGGAGGAAGAGTGGACCTTCGTGCCCCCGCGCAAGGGCCCCAAGCGCCGTCCCGCGCGCCGCCCCAACGCCACCAATCCGCAGGCGGCCGGCGGTGGCGGCCTGTACGGTGCGGCGCGCGCCTCGGACGTTGGACGGCAGGGTGCAGAAGGTGCACGTGACGTGCATCCACCGACGGAGGAAGAGCAAAGGAAGGAGCGGGAGCGAATAAAAGGAGATGTGTTGGAATGCCTCCGGGCGCTGGAGGAGCAGTTGCAGTCTAGGAGGGGGTTTGCCTCTCGTTTGCTATCTGCAATGGCGATGGCATCGGAAGCGACGGAAGATGGCGACGGGGGTGCAACCAAAACTGCTAATGCCGCTGACCACGCTACAATTGCAAAATGTGACCTGCGTATACGCGAAATCGTGGCGTATGGCATTGGTAATTTCGCCACTGGGCGGTATCACGCGCCCATGCTCCAGCTGGCGTGTCTATTGCTGCTCAGAAGATGTGCATGCCAGTCAACACATCAGACGCAGGGCGGCAACGTCTCGGATGCGTTCGAACGGGAGCAACGGCAGGTGCCCATCTATTATTACGAGCCCTGCACCCTCCCGGTGGAGAAGGCACTGCTCGAAAATGTCTTTCATCTGACCATTCTCGACACGAACGAAATGGGGAAACGAACGGTGGAGTCGATGCGACAACCCCAGAAAGCAGGATGCACCGAAGGCGATGCGCATCACACGCTGTTCTACATGCCCCACTGCCCCATGCGGTTGTACTGCAACGTTCTCTGGGCGCACTGGGACCGCATCTTTCCAATAACAACCTCAAACGATGGAGTAGACGGCAAGAGAAACAATCCAATATTGATCTTCGGGAACAGCTTCGGTGGCTACGACGAGGGGCTGATCTCGTCCGAGAAGCGGTCGGATCCGACGAATGGGTTGCTTCGGGTCCTCCCCAGTGCCAGGGAAATGACCACCAACAAAACTGCGAGCACCAGCAGACGCCGCAGCGACGGAGAAATTATACCAGATTCGCTGAGGCATTTGGAGATGGCGTTCAACGACTGCAACGTGATTTCCTTCTCCGTATTGCCAGAAGATGCAGAGACGAGATGGCCAGATCGGCCAGAGGAGTGGGATGCATCGCGAGGCACCGAGGAGAACGGGGAGTTGAAAGCTTAGCAGCCAAGACGATCCACAGAACGAAGGCTAGTCGCAAAAAATGTCTCTAGATATTGTATTGGTTCTACTCGATGTCGGCCGCCATGCAATGGCAGCCAAACATCCTCAGACCCACAGTCTATTCTATCTCAGTGACAACAAACCCGAAAGAAAAAGGGCGCTCGCGCCAAGCCTCCACCTTCTTTGCATATCAACTCCACATCTACTCCTCTGTTTCTTTCCCCATCTCCTGCTCCGCCTTCTCCAGATTCAGCAGTTCACGCGATCCCTTCGTGCCATCATCGAGCAGCCGCTCGCTCAACTTCCTGAGCACATACTCCCAGAACGGGATCTGGACGTGGTCCTGCGCGCTCTGAGAGTACCAATGGAGGAACCTGTTGGGGAACTCGAGGCCAACAAGTACCTTTGGCACCGCACCGTCGTACTCCTCCTCAAAGATACGCTCGTAGTTCTCGGTGGTGTCCTCTTCGCCCTCAGCCAACACGGGCTTGCGAGTTGTAGCCTGCGAGACGGAGCTGGCAGCAGTGTGCACCGCTAGACTCGCCGCATCGGCCCGGGGCATGTTGGCTTGGTTCACCAACGCGTTCACTTCGGCCTCAAAGAGCGACATGGCTGCCTTGGCTTCATCACTGTCAAAGCCCCACTCGGTCGAGTCAGTGAAGCGAGCAACAAACGTTTCATCCGCGCCTTCGTTCTCGATCTGTTGGGGATAAGTCGAGGGGGTGGCCGAGAAGGAGTGAGAGACTGACGCCAGGCAGAAAGCAGTGAACATCATCAACTTACCTCAGTAATGACACCCCGGAAAATGCTGTTCCCGAGAATCTCATGAGCCACGTTCTTCCCCACAGATGGGGCGCCATCATTGTTGCTGCCATTCGAAGTGTCAGCTGCCGGCGAGTCGGCAGCTTCTCCACCTTGGGCGTCATCATTCGCAGTTTCACCCTGCGGCTGCTGGGCCTGACCCGATGGCTCCACCCGTACGATGGACGGCATGACCAAATGGCTGTCCGTGTCGCTCGCGTCAGGAAGGAGACCGCCCCCACTCGGGTTGGCAGCGACGAGAAGCTTGGTGAGGAGAGGGACGACCGACCCACCGAACACCAAGCTCGAAGCATGCCTTCCGTAGCAGTAGCGCTGATAACGCTCCGACCAGGGGCGATCCGCCAACTCGAATTCCTTCTTCCACGTCGCCTTAGCGAGTTCCAGATCGGTGCAGAAGGAAAGGTTCGCCGCTCCGTGAAGAAGCTTGTCATGAACCCAGTCCTTCGTGTAGTTCTTCTTGCCCTCGTTGGGCCGGATCACAACACACCGATTGCTGTTCTTGCCTTGATTGACGATCAAGAATATCCGGGGGCACTCCTTGAAGATGTCCGTGCGGTGATCGATGTAAAAGCCGCTCTTGATGCGCCGAATCCTTCCCACTCCAAACACGGTGTTCACCGTGTCTGTAGCCGAGCTATTGCCAGCTTCACCCTCCAGCGCCTTTGCCTCATCGTACAGCTGCATGACCGCATCAATGTTCATCCCGCGATCGCGTTGAACTTTGTACAACAAGACGCGCTCGTCTTTGGCCTCGAGGCCACGGAAACAGAACGAGCGAGGCTTCTCAACTGTGACCGAATGGCCTGCGATGGTTTTGATGCCGATGTCGTACTCGCCAGACCTCTTGGCGGAGGCAACCTCCTTTTCGAGGCACTTCAAGAAGTGGTCGGTCATCAACTTTTGGCGGGGAAGGTTCATGCCCAGACCTATGAGTAACGGCAAGGCAGAGGGATGAGCACTATACTTGGTTCTGCGACATAGGAAGAGAGTTGGTGATCCACTTACAGCGATTGAGGAACTTGGGCACCGTGAGAGGAGCCCGGTACTTCCCGGCAGAGGAGGTCTCTTCGGTGAGGCCCACATCGAACAGCCACAAGTACGCTAAGGTGTGAAAGTTCAGGCCAGACTCTTTGGCCGCGGTCACCTCCGCGTCGATCTTCGGCTTGATGTCCTCTTTGGTCCCAGAGCCATCGAGAAGAGATTCGTAGTATTTCGCAACACTCTTGCCCTCCTTTATCGCCTCGACTCTCTTCTGGGCCAGCTGAAGCATAGGGCCAGTGAGCAATGTCTCCATCACTAGAAGTAGCACCAATAGTATTAGAACACGCACTGGGCAAGATCAGAGACTCAGACATTCATGACTGCCCACTCACTATTGTAGAACGACTTTTCGCTGTTCGTATCGTTGTCGAACGCGCCCAAGTTATCGCGCCAATCGCCATCCTCTTCGAGCGCAGCCGACAGGTGGCCGTCGATCACTTTCAAGGCTTCCACGACGTGCCTGTCCGGCGCGTCGGTCAGGGACGGGCTTGAGCACGCCCAGATGTTCTTCAACATCAGGCGCAAAGCCTTTTTGCCGAACTTGTTGTCCTGTAAAGAGGGTTCAACACAGTCTTTTGAGAACAGAGTCGGTCACGAATGATGTGCCAGGCGGACAGGCTACTCACCATGTCGAAAGAGCTCAAGCCCAGCGCATTGCTCTGCCCCGTGGCCCTGCGATCGCCCTGCGTCAGCGCCCCAAGAAGGGCCAGCCTCTTTGCGACGGCGGCGGCGAACCTCTTCTCTCCTCCCACATCGCTGATGAGGAACTGAAGTATTGGGCAGGGAAAGGTTAGCACATCAAAGTAACAAGCACTTAAGGTACCACAAGATCTCGCCACTGACCTTGTACATGGGACCAGAGCTTTGATTGGCTCTGTGGGTGCGGCCGAGCTGCTGAATAGCCTTGTCTGCGCTCCAAGGGAGCTCGAGCGTGATGTGCACACGACGCTTCTGGTTGGCCACCCTTTTGTCCGCCTGCAGGCTGATCCCTGTCGAAGCCGCCTCGCTCAAGATTGCAACCAGCTTAGTTCCAGCCACTACGGGAGAACGGACACACGATATGAGCGTTTGCGAAAGGCAGAGGTGTTGTTGCAACAAGAGAAGCAAACTCACTGAAGGCGTTCTTCTCCTCAATGTTGATTTTGTCGAAGCTGCTCGCGCCCTTGCGCCTCTCGTAGGAAATCTTGTTTCCGCGACGGACCTGTCGGGATTTCCGCCCGGTCAATTCCGCGACCTTGTCTGGTCCACCCAGCTCATTGAGCAGGCGATCGAGGGGATTGGGAGGCAGTTCAAGCTTGTCGACTGCGTCGTGCCACTCCTTGACCTTCTCCGCCGCCTTGCGGTACTCTACCATGCGTTCGTTCTCGACGTTGGCGCTCGTGTCCATGTCCAGGTCGATCTCATTCCAAGGGATCTTGTCGCTGGTGCTGCCCTTGCTTTTCGACAGCTTGCGCTTCTTCTTCTTGGGGGCGCGATCCCTCTTGGACCTGCGTCTCCCCGAGGAGCTGTCAGTCGTCTCGTCCTCGCCGTCGTCGTCGTCGTCGTTGTCATCGTCGTCATCGTTTGACTCGCCCTTTTTGGTGGGGTTGAGGAAGGCTGGAGCAATCACCCCTTTCGGCTTGGGTGGCAGAGGAAACATCATCAAGATAATCCGCTTCAGGTCCTCGTTCGGGGCCGAGACGAACTCATCAAAGCTGCCACCATCGTCGTCGTTGTACCCCGCCGCCTGCGCTGCTCCCTTCGCACGGGCCTCTCCCGTGCTCTGGAGGCCGATCACGCAGCAGTGTCCATCAGCCAATGCCGTCTTGGCCAGTGAAATCGCCTTCTCGACTTTGCTCGCAATGCAAAGGCTTCGGAAGAATCGTTGATGTGCCGACCAGAAGAGACCTCGAAGAAACTTTGCCTGGCGCTCTCGGTACAAACGGCGAGTCCTCGTTTCCTCCACCTCGGCATCATCTTTGTACTCGTCATCGCTCTCCGAGTCTGAATTTCGGAGCAAGTCGAGGTGGTATCGCATATCCTCAGTAAGCTCGTCGTTCTCATCGCGCCACTTGGCAATCTTCCTCGCCATCTCCTCCTGTCTGTCGAGCTTACGGCAGCGATCTGCCAGCTGCGAGTGGAGCTCGGTCCAGATCTCCGTGGCCTGGTTGAAGAGCTTGCGGACCTTCTCGTCGCTGATGCCATCCACGAGCTCGAACTCGCAGGACTCGTAGGAAAGCGTCCGAGCGCAGAGCGCGCCGATCTGCTTGAGGTACATGGCGTGAAGCTCCATCGCCCCGGTACCCAGCCGCTTGAGGCCCTCCAGAAATTGATTGAAGCCGATTGGGTGCTCCGTGCCCGGCCCCCAGAGGCCAAGACGGCTCATAAATCCGAGGTTCTTTGGATGCGACACGCTCGTCGCCGAGCAGTACACGACCCGGGCGCGGGGCAGGAGCTGCTGAAGAAGAACGACGTTCTTGGCGGTCTGGCTGCTCTTCTCGCGCTTGTCCAGTCCCCTTCCCACCGTCTTCGGATTGCCGTTGGCATCCAGCTCGATTGTCTTTGCTTTGTGGCATTCGTCCACTGCAGGAAGGACATCGCAGCACGTCAAGGCGTCAGAGATGAGGCATTTGTAGCANGCCGCCACACCACTCCACCAGCTGATCCAGCCGCGTTTCCTTCGCCCGGTTCTTCGAGATGAGCGTCGAGTAAGTAGCGAAC
Organism: Thalassiosira profunda; assembly: GCA_036939355.1. Classification (NCBI taxonomy): domain Eukaryota; phylum Bacillariophyta; class Thalassiosirophyceae; order Thalassiosirales; family Thalassiosiraceae; genus Thalassiosira; species Thalassiosira profunda. The sequence goes on along the minus strand of JALLAP010001014.1, from coordinate 8,858 downwards.
ATGACGCCCTCCTCGTATCCCTCGAGGCTACCGTACGGGAGCTTGCCCAGGTTGTAGCAACGATTTTCGGCGTAGTCGCCCAATCCGAGGTCCCGGAGGTCGCGTTTGGCGTCCTCGTAGAGGTCGCTCGACACCGAGATCCAGACGTGCCTCCTCCGCCCCCGGGCGATATTTTCCACGACAAATCCCGCGAGGGTCCGTCCCTTGCCCATTCCGGCCCCGTCGCCCAGCAAGAATCCCGCGCGGAGGGGCAGCTGCGGCTCCGGCTCTTCCTCCTTCTTCTCCTCCTCGCCCTTGACGAAATCAAACTTGGTGGCGGACTTGTCCTCCAAGGGCAAGTCGACCAAGTGGCGCTGACATCCGTACACAATCGCCTCCAACTGCAGATTGGACAGCTTTCCCGTGCTGATAATATCCGCCGGCATGGCCAGGTTGTACGTCACGTCCGGGGGAAGGACCGCCCCCAGCGTGCTGTTCTCCACCACGGCGTCGGGATGGTCCTTCCCGAACTTCAGCTTGCTCGGCCGGTAGCTCGTGTACGTAATTTCCTCGGCCTCCTCCACGTCGTCCCCCTCCTCCTTCTCCTGTTTCTCCACCTTCCGCTCGGACTTGACCCTCCCCCCCTCGGATTTGACACGCCCGGCGAGGCCCTTCTTCCGCGCGCACTTCTTCTCGTGCCGCTTCGCCTTTCGATGGGTCCAGAACCTCTCGCTGCAGTGGTTGCATCCGTAGGGGCGCTGGGCCATCATGTTGCTCAGTTGGTTGCTCAATCCCGTGCTGGAAGCCGCGGCACTTCCGGCATTGTTGTTGTTGTCGTTGGGGGTCGGGGACATGGACACCTTGCGGGCGTATCCGCTGGCCCCCTGCTTTGCCAACTTCGCCTTCGCTTTGAGCAAATTCCCCCGCGTCATGGCCACGAACTTCCCATCCGTCTTCTCGTACTTCAATGCCTCCTCGTACGATTCCACGGACTCCCGGTACCGCTTCATGAAGTGCAGCGCCTGCCCCAGCCGGGCGTGGGCGTGTCCGTAATCGGGCTTCAGCGCAATCGCCCTCCGGGCATCGTCGGCCGCCTCCGGGTAGCGCTTCAGAAAAATGAGGGCCGCGGCCTTGTTGGAGAGGTAGAGGTGGGCGTTGGCGCCGGAGGGGGTGAGGCGGAGGGCGGCCTTGTAGGCGGAGTGGGCCATGTTGTGCTTCTTGGATTTCATGTGCTTGTTCCCGATGGCTCTGAATGTTTCCGCCTTGGCGATGGTGCTCGCGGAATAGGTCACCCCCGCTGCCCCTGACAGGGAGGCGCCCAAATTTCTGGAGGCAGAGGAGCCGGCACTAAACGGGGATCCCTTCCCCGGAGAGCCCTTTTGGGGAGACCCCGCAGGGGAGCCTTTTCGCGGGGAGGACTTGAGCTTCATGGGGATGAGATCCTCCTCGTCGCTCGACTCGATGACGATGGCCGTCTCCCGCGAGTTGTTGGCATTTTTGGCAGGGGAGGGGGGAGGGCCCTCCTCGTCGCTCATGGACAGGTCGATGACCTCGCTCATGATTCAGTGTGCCCACAATAATATGCGCCAATGCACAACTTGTGGGTGTTGGGGTGATGATCCAGGCCGCGCCTGACGAAACGAAGCAGCAAAAAATATGAGGATATGTGTGTGAAATTAATAGCACGGATAGAAGCTGCATCCATTTGCCATTCCCCTCGCTTCGGCGGTGCACTGCGAGCCCACCCACGTCCAATGACGGAGGTGCATCCGAACATAAGCCACCCCCTCTTTCTCGGTGGCGCTGCATGCACCCCTCCCCTCGCCCCTCTCAGCACCCCCTGCCGGCCCAACCACCCCCCTCCAGCCTCCAGTCTCCGAGCACCTACCTGCTAATCCCCCGGCCCTTTGGCGGCACCAGCTCTTCGCCCGCGTTGGCTGTTCCGGTTCTCCGCGTTGTTTTTTTTGTTGGTGACTCCCGCCTCGGACATACCTACTACGTACATACCTATCTACCCCCGCCGCCCCCCCTCATTTTCCACCGGGTGCACCGGCATGCACCGCCCGTCCTCTCCAAGTACTAGTCCGCCATCGGTCGAGAAGTTGTAGGCGCGTCTGTAGCAGCAGCATCATCCGTAAAATGAACCTCAAAATCGTTCGAGGCAGCGTCGAGTACGAGAACGGCGACAAATGGGAGGGAGAGGTTCGTTGATGACAAGCCGGGCGGCCGGGGCAAACGCACCTTTGCAAATGAGGCCGTGTACGAAGGAGGGTGGGCGAATGGATTGCCGCATGGAAGTGGCAAGATGAAGTACGCTGATGGGAGATATGAGTATTACGAGGGAGAGTGGCAGGATGGCAAGTATCACGGGAATGGCACGCTAAAATCGAGCTTACGTGTGTACGTGGGGCAGTTTCGGATGGGCAAAAAGCATGGCAATGGCACCCTCACTTCCAGGTCGGGGGGCCAATACAAAGGTGAATTTGTAAATGGTAGGGCAGAGGGCATTGGCACGGACACATCTTCCGTTGGAACTGTATATGAAGGGCAATGGAAGAAAAGCAAGCGATGTGGCAGGGGAAAGGCCACTTGGCTCAATGGAAATGAACACGAGGGAGAATGGCTAAACAACAAGAAGCACGGCAACGGTACCATGAAGTACGCCAATGGAAGGGTGTACACGGGGAATTGGGTGGACGACAAGAGGCACGGCCCCGGCATTTTTAAGGAGGCAAATGGCGAAGAGCTCAAGCTAGAGTACAAACACGGCCAACTCCTATCCAGCAAGCGGGTTGCCACCCTCACCAACGGCCCTCCATCCCAGCGACCCCGCACCGGTGCCGTGAGCAACATGTTTGTGCTGAATGAGGACTACACCACCTGCGATATTTGCATGGAGGAGTTTTCCTTTGACAGGAGTGCTACGGAAGAGGAGACGAAGAAGCGCCTGCCGGTCCTCTCCAAAACGTGCGACCCTGGTGTTGCCACGGATGTGTCATGAAAGAGCAGACGAGACGTGCAGGTCTCGCCGAGGACGGGGCATCTCCGACGTGGATCCCGTGCATGAAGTGCAGGAAGGCGGATGAATTCTGTCCCGACGAGCCGAGGTATGATCGGCGGCTGATTGATATGTTGAGCAGCTCCATTCCAGTGAGGGAGGAGCAACCTGGGGACGAGGGATCTACCGTTGTGGAAAGAGATGATTGAGATTGAACATAAATGGGAAGACACACTGGGGACGGACAGGGGATGGGAACGTATTGATAGGTAGCGAAGGACATGTGTAGTAGTGATGAATTGGATGCGTTCTCATGACATGGTCTTGGAGCTACCAAAATTATTTTATCTCGGGGAGGTATCCTCCCTAATGAATACGACCGTATGGTTGCGGTGCTCCTCGCCCCACACAAATAAAGCTGAGCACTCCATTTCGGACTGAGTCCTTTTAGCTAGCGCGTTCCACCGGTGCCATAGCTCCCACGAGAGCTCCATCCTCAAGCCACATATCGACGGAGCCAATTGAGTTGGTACCGTCCAGCCAAACGACGAATCCTTAAAGAGGTCCATCGCTGAGCGTGGCCATGTCGGTAGGCCTCCTGTCCCTCGGAGCATAATTGAGCTTGGTCCACTTGTTCCCGTCCGGGAACACGATGCCGCTGCCGTCCCACTTCCCCACCAAGTCCGACGGGCCGCCCTTGACGGAGAAGTCCAAAGTAGCCTCGTCGCCCCCCTTCGTTTTGCCCGTGACCTTCCACAGGTCCGCCCGCGTCGGCCGGTCCTTGCAGACCTTGGCGCCGCCCTTTCCGTCGTAGCCCGTCACTTCGACCACAGCATAGAGGGGGCGGGAGCCATCGGCGCGCATGGGGGCACCGACGACCTTCACCTGGCGCAAACAGCCAGGGTGGTTCGGGTCATCATAATCCCCCGTGAAAGGATTGGCCGGGCCGGTTTTGATGGCAGCCTTGGCGTTGGCCTCGGCGGGGGCGCCGGTGACGACGGCGGCCGCGGCGGCGCCTCCGACGACGCCGAAGAAGTTGCGGCGGTCGGAGGCGAAGGCCTTCGGCTGGTTGGTGACGAGGGCGTCGGTGGAGGCCGCGGCCAACAGGGCGATGGTGCACGTGAGGCGATTCATGTTGCTGATTGGCTTATCGGCGGACTGCTCTTGCATTATGTGGGGAGGAGGAAGCATTGATTTGCAACCCCACTCGAATGACGAGGTGAGGAGAAATGACGCGGTGGCGTGCGTGTTCTTGCTTGCGGTGCATGGCCTACGTACGTACTTACGTTGGTAGATAACAGATCAGGCGCGGATTTGCGGATTCACTCCCCATCCTCAACGCCACGCCTCCACGCCGCACTACCGCCTACTTTTGCTCCTGGCTCCCCTGGCCCAGCCCAGTCGCTGGCCGGTTGTCATCGTCGCCCCGGCCGGACGCTGGTCTCCTTGCTCCCGCGCACATATTGGCCGGTCTCCTATCCTGCGCGCATATATTTTGCAACAATCCAAAATGGCCGGAGGCGGCGCATCTGGCGGGCTCTCCGCCCTCCTCGCCCGCACCTCCCTCGACCCCGCCCTGTACCCCGTCGCGACCAACGTCCTCGCCGCCTTGATCACCATCCTCTACGTCAAGGCCGTCATGGAATTCGGCACATTCGTCCGAATAAAGTTCAACGTTCCGGAATTGTCGAGGAAATTCGTGCACCTGGCCGCGTGCTCCTTCGTGGTGTTCTGGCCGCTGTTCGACCCGGGGCACTGGGGATGGCGGCTCAACGTGACGGTGCCGTGTGTTATGAGCCTCCGACTGATATACAAGGGGGCGATATTGAAGGATCCAGAGGACGAGGACGTCCGATCAATGTCCAGAACGTCGTCGCCGTCTGAGCTCCTCTACGGCCCGCTCCAGATGACGGGCATCATGTGCTACGTCGGCGTGACCAAATTCATGACGGACACGGGAATTATAATAATGGGCGCTTTCGTGGGAGATTGGCTGGCGGCTCTAGTTGGATTGCAGTACGGAAAGCACAGATACCGGGTGCCGTTGGGCGGGGAGAAATCGATTGAGGGGACAATCGGGTGCGTGCTGGGGACAATGGGCGGGATATGGTTCTACTCGTACATGTGCGGGCTGGACTTCATCGGATGGCGGCTACTGGTGGCATATGGAGTGACATCGGCAGTGGTAGAGGGATGTGCTCTGAACAATTACGACAATCTGCTGCTGGCTGTGGCAATGGAGATGTCGGCAAAGCGATTACCGGGTCTCATTGTCAGATGACGACACATCGCTCAAGGCACTTGCTGTCAGAAATGAACAAAACAAAACTGTAGGAGTTCATATCTCTGGAAACGCCGGTTCGAGAACCTTTTACAAGGACGACATTGAGAAGGGACTGTACCCCACCGTCGGCGTGGATAGCAACTACCCCATTTGCGTGAACCTCGGACAGCGCCCATTCAAGTTCGACGTGGTCGAATTCGCTGTGTCTAGAGACGGCGTTGCCTTCATTTTTGCGCATAGATTCATAGATCAATGCAAGAACCTTGTAAAGAAGTTGTCATGTCGACGTCCCGCTAGATTTGCAGCTCAGCCAGATCCGCTCGCTGTTCCATTGCCTAGTGGATTGCCAGTCCAGCAACGTGCGCATTCAGCGCCGAGAGATAGTCTTCCAGAATGTTCTTTGTCGCGTCGCCGTCTTTCAGCTTCTTCAACTCTTCCACGATCCAGCCCTTTATCACGAGCGGCTGCGACGAATATATCCGATCCTCGTCCTTTCCCGTCGTGGCAAAGTGATCTTCCAGGCCGGTGCGGTTGAGGAATGTCAGATCGTGATTCATCTGTTTGTATATTTCGGGTGAGAATTCGGGAGGAAGCGGGGACCTCGACGATTCGCTTTCCGACAACCAGGGATCGCTCGTGACGAAGAACTTCTTCAGTTTGATTGCAGGGTACCCGCGGCGTATTAACGACTAATGGCGCCAGATTTGGTGTGGCACCATCAAGTTTGCAAGGATGAGGCTTTCGGGATCTGAAGTAATGATACGATATAAATCCAAGCATCTCTCCCACTCACCTTCTGCGCTGATTCGCTGTCTGGGTGTGAGCCAACATAGTCGAACATGGCCAAGACGTCCCCCGCCCACGAGAGCACAATCTCGAAGTGTTGTATCAAATCGTTCACGTCGCGGAACGACCCCCTGTTCTCCTCGAAGAAGCGCACGAACCTGAATGTTTCGCACATCGACAGCGACCGCAGGTAGGATTGGATGTGCCGCGTGAAGTCCGAGGGAGCGGCCGTCCACACCAGCCCGCAGACCCCTCCGCAACTGTCGTCCCACAATTCGGGCACCGGTCTCGTGAGGAGGAAGCTGTCGTTGAGCAGCATGACCCGTGCATTCGATTGCTCCAGATTGGGCAACATCTGATACAGAGCCGCCATCCACTTGGAGGCGTCGACGAGCACGGCATCGTTGCGAACAAAGAGGACGTCGTCGATCCGACACTCGCTCGGGAGGGCGTGCCTCCATTTATCGACCATCATGTGCACACTGAGGGCCGAGGAATGTTCGTCCGTCGAGAATACAGCCACAGATTTCAGCGGCTTGGCATATTCATTTTCGTCGCGTCGGGCCAAGAGGCACAAGTTGTGCTCCACGATGCGAAGTCGGAGCTCTCCCTCGGGACCGTGGCGAAGGTGGGACGCCACGATGATTACGTTGGCCTCCGACGGTGCAGGTGCACCGTTGTTGCAATTGTGCCGCTGTAGGAGCCTCGTCATGGCGCCCCGCCGCCACCAGCCATAAACTGAAAGAGATGATCCGACCGCTAGAATTGCAACGGCGGCGATGGCAATCCATCTCCGCAGCTTCGTTGGCACGCGACGCCGTCCGGATTTTGGGCGCTCGGTCGCCGGCTCCTGCCACAGGGGTATCCTCGGGAAATAGCCCTTTTTGCCCGCAGCCCGTCGCCGCGCCACCACCATGGCTTCCCTCCGCTTCCCGCCGCCGCATAGGTCGGGCCCCTTTATGCACTGCTGACCTCGGCTCCTCCTCGCTCCGTCCGAGAGGTCTCGCTGCAGCTCCGCTGCCTTTTGCCTGCGCGCCCAGCCAGGTCGTCTGTCCTCCTCGTCCAGTTTCCCAGCCGGACAAATCGGACAGTCCTCGGATGCCCTCCTCCACGCACCCAGCCGCCATTCGTTGTTGTCGGGCGGTTGGTCGCCAGATGCTGATGCTGGCTGCACTCCTCGGCGGCCATCGACGCCCCTTGTATGGAGAAAGGAAGCGCCGCGCAGACTTAGTGCCTCCGCCCGCTGTCTGTTTGTTGCACAAGATATGAAAGTGCGAGGACGACATCCAAAAAGCCCCTCAGCAATTGACACAAGAATGAGCAACGGTGCGCGCGGCAGGAAGCGGCCGATGCCCGGCTCGCACCCCGAGGTTGCGTCCTCGGACGGTCAGAGGCGCAGCTGTGTAGTGTTGAGCGCCTTCCTGATGCTGGGCGGGTCGTCCTCCGCCTCGGCCCTCACACCACATCCATCGTTCGCCTCGTCTGCGGGACAATGGCACCCGAGACATCAATCTTCCCCTCACCGGGCATCGCACCAATATTATCATCCTCTGGAGAGAATAAAAAGAGCGCACAGGCCACAAATTGCAACTCTCCGCGCCTCCTCTTCGTCGGCGGAAGACTTTCCCCAGCAAGATTTCTCGGACCCCGAGGAGTTCGAAGACGAGTGGGGATCCAGCTCGGTTCAATTTGACAGGGGCGCCTACGCCCAATTGGGTGCGGGCGGGAGGCGGGGGATGGGCATAAATACTGACGGGGAGGAGTGGGAGGGCTATTCGGAGATGGATACTAGGTTGGATGATGATGGGGATGGTTTTGCCGCCCTTGACGTTGCAAGTAGCCCGAGCGCGGCTGGCGACTCGGGCAACCGCTCAGAGGATCAATCCAGCCGGCGGCGAGGGCCATACGACCCAACGAATCTTTCACGAAAGCATGCAGAAGTTGGGGAGGGCGTGACAGGGAAGGCTCGACTTTGGGTGAGCGACGACAAATCTCGGCTGGCGAACGATGCCGATGGCAGCGCGCGGGTAACGTACAATCCAAACGAAGAACGGGCGGTTCATCTGGAGGAGGAGCCCTCCATCGACGATTTCAGGAGCCAGTTTGCATCTCCCAATGCCCCAAACGATGGCCAGTCCACCATCGAAACCAACGACGTTCAGCAACTCAAGTCGAAGTCAAAGTGGCGGCGCATCGACACAGAGGAAATACAGCAGATCAAATCGACAATCTCCATTGTCGACGCGATCGAATCCTACAATCTCGGCGACTTTACCCGCACCTCCTCCCATGGCGCCAAGGCCTGCTGCCCGTTCCACGACGACAACAACCCCTCTATGAGCATCGACGACGACCGGGGACTCTACAAGTGCTTCGCGTGCGGCGCCGGCGGGGACGTCTTCAACTTCGTCCGCGAGTACGACTATCTGGACAAGGGGGAGGGAGAGGAGAAGATGGGCTACATGGCCGCGGTGGAATACGCCGCGCGGGAGTTCGGGGACGACGGCCTCGTGACGAATTGGAATTTCGCCAGCGGCGGGGGCGGCACCTTCGAGGGCCTGAGCGAGGAGACGATTGAAAAGATTAGAGACCGGGAGAGGAAGAAGGAGAGGATAAAGAAGGCCAACACTGCCGCCGCGGCGTTCTACACGCGGTGCCTCGTGACGCTTCCCACTGCCGGGAAGGCCAGGGCCCACCTCCGATCGAGGAGCATATCGCCCGGCTCGATACGATCTTTCGCCCTGGGGTACGCTCCCGATTGCTACTACGGCGACGAGGCGGAAGCATCTACAGAGGGAAAGTGGCGAAAGT
>JALLAP010001011.1:0-10187 GCA_036939355.1 Thalassiosira profunda | reverse complement strand
ACCGTCAGCTCGCACTTGGTCATCTCCTTCCCGCTCTTCTTGCTGATGATGGTGGCCGGCTCGCCCACGTGCTTCACCACCGCCAGGATGTCCACGTACTGGTTCGGCTCCACGTTCTCCAGATTCGCAATCTTCACGAACTCGTACGACTCCCGAATCGCCTCCCCGCCCTGCTCGTCGAGGTGGATCTCCGAATTCTGGTCGAACGTGATCTCGAACGAGCTCTTGCACGTGTTGTACTGCATGTTGGCCACCTTGAGCCGCCCGCCGGTGAAGGTGTACACCTTTCCCTCCTCCAGGAAGGAGTAGAACTTGTCCACGGCCTCCTTGAAGAAGGTGGCGCGGACGTCGGTCCCGCTGTTGTCCAGGAGGTCGACGCTGAAGAGGCTCCCCTCGCCCTTGGCGTTGCTCCACGTCCGAACGGGGGACTTGGACGTGACCTTCGCGCGGATGACCCAGCGGTTCGAGTACATGTTCAGGCCGCTGATGGGAGTGATGGGGGTGCCGTTGACCGAGGAGCGGACGATGGGCTGGGAGGACCCCCCTCCGCCCCCGAAGCGATTGTTGTTTCCTCCCCCTCCGTAGGGATTTCCGCCTCCTCCATAGGGGTTTCCGCCGCCGCCGCCGCCGCCCCCGTTCGACTGCACGTTGCCGTACATGGGCTGCGCCCCGCCGTTGTTCGCCTGCTGGGGCGGGGGGAGGTTCCCCGCCTTGGCAATGTCCACCGGCGACCCGATCCGGCTGCCCGGATTGCCGCCCGCCGGCTCCAATCCCAACAAAATGCAGATCTTCTGTCCGGATCCCATCTCGTTGACGATGAACTCGTTGATTTTGAGGATGCAGTTCGCGGAGACGGTGCCGTTGTGGACGAGGCCGTTGAGCTGCGTGGCGCACATGCCCGAGAGGTGGTGGGTGCCGTCGGAGAGGATGACCTGTGGATTGCAGAAATGAATGAAACAAATTAGCAGGTGTATAAACAGAGAGATGGCATTCTGCCATAGCCAAGCAATAATGAACTGTCACTGGACGCACCTTCCACCGCTCCTCCCCGTTCCCCTTGTTGTCGATCTTCTTCACGTGGATCACCTGCACGGTGGGGGTGAAGGCGGGGTTGTCCACGGACCCGGCCATGCGGAACATGGTCGAGATGGCGTTGGGCGTGAGCGACATGGTTGCTTGGTTGTTTTGGTGGAATGACGATATCTTTAGTGAGGAGGGGTAGAGATATGATCAGATGAGCAAAGATGATGGAGAAATTATCAGAGTGCACCAATGAGCGAGGTGGTGCACGGACAAAAGAGAAACGAGCCGCACATCCGCGTCGCCTGCCCACACGGCTAGTGCACCATCGACGATGTTGCATGCATCTACCTCGGTGGCTAGGGAGAGCAGGGGCGAAAGGACAGCCGAGGCCGGGGTGGTGCACGTGCCACCCTCAGTGAGCTCAGTTCGCATGGACCACGATCGAGCTGTTTCCATCCGAGCCGGCTGCCTGCCCGACGAGACGCCGCAGCGCCCAACCAACCCACCCTGCCGCGCCCCAGAACCCCTTCCCCGCCAAGACCATTGCAATGCTCACCTGGCCGTGCCGCTTGATTGTGAAGGAACTCCCTCGAAAAATGACAGTGGACGTGTGCGCCAAAAAATCCTGAGCGCCTCCGCCACCACTTGGTATCTATCGGTATCTCCTTCCCTCTTAGCTCTCCTCCATCCCCTCATTCTCATTCCTCACGCCTCACGCGCGCCTTCCTTGCTTCACCTGCTGCACCACCATGCCCGCACCACCCCCGCCACCTACAGCGATGCCCATCGAGGCGACGATGTCCGCCATCCTGGCCACGGCCTTCGCCGTCCTGGTCGGGCTGCACGCCCTCCAAACCCGCGCGCCCTACGCGGCGCCGTCCAGGATCCCGCTGCAACTCCCCAGCCCCCTCGTCGAGCCGAGCAAGCACTGCTACGAGGTCTTTTCGTGGCGCTACTCGGCCGTCTGGATCGGCATCTTTGGCCTCATCGTGGTATCGCAAGCCTACGAATATTTCAATGCTTGGGGATACGTCGGGGTTTGCGGCGGGCTCGCCCTTCCGCTGATGTTGCAACCAATGGTGTACCCGCAGGCCAGCGCGCCCGTCGTGGAGGGGAAGGCGATCGTCAATCCGGACGCCGCGCGGCCGTTCCATCAGCGGTACTCCACGAAAGCCACGCTGTACCTCGTCACCTACGCGTTCATCGGGAACTACTGGTACACGCACTACTTCTACTCGGTGCTCAAGGCGCAATACACCATGCCGTCCTTTCGGCTCAACGACGTGCCCATCGCCATGTTCCTGGCGACGCACTTTTACTTCTGCACGTACCACGCTTCGATTAGCAATGGGATACTGCGATACGTCGATCGCTCGTACGAAAGTGGATGGAGGAAGGGGTTGCTCTTCTGGTTCACGGTCTTCTTCTTGAGCTACTTTACGGCGTTCATGGAGACGTTGACCATCTCAAGCTTTCCCTACTATTCCTTCGAGGATCGGGACATGGCGTACGTGTGGGGCAGTGCGTTCTACGGCATTTATTTCATTGTGAGCTTCCCGGGATTCTATTACTTTGACCAGCAAGTCGACGAGGGGATATCGCAGGAAAAATCTCTGATGGACACGTTTACCATTGCTTGCGGGCAGGGAATGATGATTCTGACACTGCTGGACTTCGCGAGACTGCATTTGGGCATACCCCTGACGATTGGCGGCGTTGCGTTTGCCACGACATCATAACACACTGACGTTCAGTGCAAATGTGCAATTTATACATTCTACTACCGCATGTTGATGCATTCAATCTATCTTGGCGCAATTTGCATCAATGCAAACGGCATCGCTTTGACGATCAGATACGCAACGATTCCGTGCACGACGGCCGCAGCGCCCCAATAGCAGCTGCGTATTCCCAGCACTCCGCGGAACGCCAATGTGAAAACGAATGCCACCACCAGTCCAGAAAGGAGCACCCACAACAGATCCATGTTGGTTATGATGTGATCGTTCCAGCAAACTTCATCGCTGCATTGCAAAGTTGGCAATTGGAACAGTGCATCTGCAGATAGTCCAATCGCCATGGGGACCACAAAAACATAGGTGTTGCCGTTGGTCCAATCGATATCTCGTGCATTCGGAATGAAGTAGGTTGTCGCATAGAAGAGTGCCGCAAGTCCCCATGCCCAATCTATGACGCCATTTGCAGATTTTCCCAAGATGTGAGCCTTTGCAGCATTCCAACAGATTCTGCCGCTGAGATAGAATATCGAATACGCCGTCCTCCGAAATGCGTCCCGATGAGGCGGCACCACTCGAATTGGATGCTTCGTCACGACTGTTTGCTTGGGTGCCTGGTCGACAATGTCGACGCCCGACGCGGCGGTGACGACCGACGATACTGCCGCCAACAACGCAAACGTCGAGTTGGACGGCGCAAAGCGCCCAACTGCAATCGCCACGCACGTGAGGAGGGTGGAGATGGTGCCGGACCATCCGTGGGTGCTATTGAATGAGATGCGCGGGCGCCGTCGCTCCCGCAACGATGGCTTGGCTTTGGGCGCCTGCTGCGCAGTAGACGACGCAACGGCCCACGCGGCCGTCGGCTGGGGGCGACACATGGCGACGTTATTTGGATGGGGGGTGCGGCGAGGGTGCACAAGCACAAGTTGTGCAAGAAACTCGATTCGCCAAATTTTGGCGATATCGCTGATTGCTTGAGCGATTCGGACATGCGGACATGTCCGAGAGTCCGAACTGTTCTCTCCGTCCCTCCCGTCCCTCCTCCGTCAGAAGGGCAGTGTGTGCGCCGAGTCCGATGTGGGCGTGCGTGCAAGCTGGTGCATGCACCATTGAACTCCGCTTGGCCGTTGCCACCCTCGCCTGCGCGGAATTGCAGCTCTCTATCCGCAGTGTAACCATGAGCAACCGATAGTCTCGGCGTGGGTGGCTCGCGAAGTTTGGCATCGATTTGGGGACTGCCTCGCGTAGGTAGTTGCATGCACAGAATGCACCGATGACGCGCACTTGCGACCGGCGCCGCCTCGCCCTGGCCCTCATCGCCGCCGTCGCGAACGCGGCGTACACCACCCTCGCGCCCATTTTGCCCCTGGAGGCTGATAAACGCGGCATCTCCGAACGATGGGTCTCGCTCGTCTTCTTGGCGTTTTCGATTGGATCCTCAGTTACCCCAGTGCTTGTCGCGCGTCACCTCGAGAGGGTGGGGACCGTCAAAGTCACGGCCGGTGCGATGGCGGGCATGTCTGTTTTGTTCTGGTGCCTCGGGAATATATTTGACATCGGCAGTTCAGAGGATGCGGATGACGCTGCAAATCGCAAGATTGTCGGGCTGCTCGTCCTGCTGCAGCTCTTTATGGGTGTCGCCTTCTCGACAATTTCGACGGGTTACTATTCCTTGGCGACGCTCTTTGCCGAGAAGGAGTCCGCCATGTCGTCCATTGAAGCGAGCTTGGGGGTAGGCTATATTATCGGGCCGATTGTCGGTTCGTCTCTGTACGATGAAATTGGATATCGATATGCATACGAATCGGTGTCTCTTGGGATGATGGCGATGGTACTGGTTACATGGAAGCTGATCGCTCCGGTGTTGACATACGAAGCACCCGACGTCGACAGTGATGGCGACTCTACAGATCTGGAGGCACAGACTGGATACAAGAGCTACAGTTCATTTGAGAGTGATGGCCATGCAACACAGAGGCTACCGATGGATATCGCCGAGGAAGCGATTGACTTGCAACTGCCATCCACCCTGTCACTCCTGAAACACCCTGCAATCCTGTTTGCAGCAACAAACATCCTGTGGATCAACGTCTCGTGGACGTTCATCGAACCTCTCTTGGCGAAGCGGCTTGAATCGTTCGACGTAGGCACGAAGCAAATTGGGCTGATCTTCTCGCTCTCGAATATGGTGTATGTCCCGGCGGTATTCCTCGTGCAATATATTTTCAGAGACTCCAAGAGGCGACATCGGACCATCACGATCGCGACGGCGTTGACGCCAGTTGCAGTTTTGCTGACCGGCTCGAATCACTTGTCCCTGGTGGTGTTGGGCATCAGTTTGATTGGGTTGCTACCTACACCAGTCTGGATATTGCTCCTTCCTTTCATGCAAGACGAGTCCACGATGCTGTTTCCAGATCCAAACATGAAACGACGCTTGAATGATGTCACCGCCGGAATATACAACTGCTTCATGACGCTAGGCCAGGTGGCAGGATACGTCCTCAGTGCATTCCTGGGACCACATGGCTTTGCCCTGACTGCCCGGGTCGTTGCGTCGCTGATATTATTGCAGTCTGCGCTGTTTTTCTTTTGCACAATTGATCCAAGAAAGAAGAAGGCGTGCGAGTAAGTAGCTTGCATTTCAGAGGGAAGATAGAGTGCAACAGCGAGAATTATCAAGGGTTGTAGTTTGGGACAAAGCTTCCGTGGACAGCCCATGGGAACAGCTCGGACAACGAGCATTCTGCAATGGGCCCTTCTTGAAATGTTTGCGAATCCCATACCATTAACCTCGCGTTCTTACTCGGCGCATCGTGGACCAAGCTTACGACAAATCCATCATCTTCGCTGGTTGGATTGCTGCGTGGTATGAACATTGGCTCCGAAACGACCTGGTCCTCGCCCGCATCGTACACGAAGGACTCGTACGTGTCCAAATCGAGCTTGACAATCTGCCGGAAGGGGAACCATCCCTCCGGCCGCGACGCCCCCAGGAAATACGAGTATCGACAAGGCTTGGTGTCGCCATTGAACGAGGGCATATCAATAGGTATCACGGGCACTCGCTCTTTGCTCTTGATCTGGAACGTGTTCGTATCGATCACGAACTTGTCCAGTCGCGGTGGCGGCGACTGCGCTCCATTGGAGGCAAGCCCCACTGATCCCCACTCTATCGGGGAAAATTGTTGGTTTTCTCCGTCGAAGCCCATTTCGCCTCCAAATGTATACGAGTCAAAAACGCACCCATTGACGACCAGCTCGTTTGCCTCTTTTCGTTCGAAGACTGGCCCAAAGTGAAAGCAGTTGAAGAAGGCATCCGATTGCACCTCGTGCACTTCCTCATTGGCATCGTGGCGCGGTATCAATATGAATTCGCCGTTCGTTTCCTCCTCCATTGCAAAGACGTCCGTGCCAAGCTTCAGCCCCAATACGAATTGCAGGATATTGTCCCATCGGAGGTACGCCGGGTTCTTGGGCACCACATAGTAGTTTTCCGTCAATTGCCAATCGTGAAAGACTATGAAGCGCGTAGTGAACTCTCGCCTGGATGCCACGTCAAAGTTCTCATCGAACTCCACAAACTCCATTTCTGTGTTGCCCTTCCCTTCATCGCCGGGTATCACCATTTTGTAGCGGCACATGACGAACCGACCCCGCTCTTCGTCGTAGCGCGTATGAGCGAGAAACTTTGACCCTTCCGGAAATACCGCCTTCAGCTTCGGCACGACGTCTACGAGGCGCCCCTTCATTTCGAGCGTTTTGGGATCGAGCGCGTACGGCTCCCCGTTGTCAGTGCACGTGATGAGCATGGGCTCGATGCCCTCCAGGTTCTTCGTGCTCGGAGGTGGCCACAAATCGGCAGTGAGGTTGGCCGTGTCCCTCTCCGAACTCGACAGCGCGTTCCGAATGTTGCCCCAGAGCGAGTCCATGTCGCTAACGGTGCTCATGACGCCGCGGTTCAGCAACTTGTTCCGACCCCGTTCCTTCTTCGCCAACGGCGTCTCGACGATATTTGTCGTAAAATACATTTTGCCACTTCCATCGAACACGAGCGACTTACAATGGCCGTGCGCCTCGAAGGGATGGACGAGGCGGTCGCCGATTTGGCAGCTGGCGAGGCCGTTCATGAAGTAGGTGCCCTTGACTTTGCAGAACTCGTCGAACAGTCGCTGGTTGTGCACGACGGTGGACTCTCCGTCGAGGGGTATCTCCTTTCCCTGATTGCGCGACGTGGGATGCAGCGCGATTGTCGACCACGTCTCCCTCGCCTTTTGCGAGCGGGCCCTCCGCGCCGCCGCCTCGGTGGGCGTGGGAGGAATGTCCACAACGCCGCCATCGGCTAGCCCTGCCACTCCGTCGGTGCTCGCGGCGGGGGAGGTTTGCAAATCGACGGGGCCCTCGCGCAGCGACCTCGGGCGACAAGCGCGGCTCGACGGTGAAGGCTGAAAGGCTCCGGCGCTGCCGCCGAGCGCAACCGCGGCCAGGGCGGTAGACAGTAGGAAGGCACAAACAATGCCGCCGAGCGCGGCCGCGGCCAGAGCGGCGCGGAGGGCAGCGCGTAGGGCCATGGTGAAGGTGAATGCGGCGACGTGGCGCAAAGAAGGAAGAAGGAAGTCCGAGTATGTCGCTCCCTCTTCCCGTCCCTCGCCACGCGCCTATCACCTCGCTCGCTCCACAAATCGAGAGGAACGATGACGTTGGTGCACGCCCGCCCCTCATCGTTCCAGCGCCCCTCATCCCTCCTATCCACTACTACAGCAAGCTCAGCAAGCGGACAGGCACATATCTTGCTATGACGCCGCCTACGCGAAGAAGAGCCGCGGTGGTGGCATCTGCTGCAATAGTGATGTGCGCTGATGGCTTCTGCCCATCACCCCATTTGCTTCCGCGGCGACCGCCAACTGCAACGCTGCACGCGAATAAGAAGTCGAAGACCGGCGGTGGGGGCTTTGGGGGTGGATTCGGTGCCTCCTCTGCGCCGTCAAAGAAAAAAGCCTCTCGGGGCAAGGGCCGCGGCGATCTTATCTCCACGCTGAACGACGACGGCGCGAGGAAGAAAGACGACAAGTTCTCCCGCACGTACGTGAAATCCGACCAGGAGCAGCTCCTCAACGACCTGGCCGCCCAGTCGGCCTCCACGATCATCGGGCGGGCGGTGGCCGCGTCCCCCGAATACAACTCGCCCGACATGGATCCCTTCTGGCAGTTGCTGCCCAGCCTCATCTCCACCAAATTTCCCTCGGCGAGCGACGAGGATTTGAAGCGGGTGGCGGGCATGGTGGAATTCTCGTTGGGGATGCGGGGGCTGCTGGAGAACGACGTGATTGCCGATCCGTGGAGGCCGCACGAGGATCTCCACGCGTACATGCCCGGGCTCGGGGGTACTTCTCCGTTTCTGGACCCCAACCAGTTGGAGTTGTGTAAACAGCTGAGCGAGAATTATGACACGATCAAGGAGGAATACGAGGCGCTATTGGAGGAGAGGTACGACCGAAAGGGGAAGGATCGGTTCCAGAGTGTGACATCTATGAATTGTGAGTGACATCTATTTGCCTTCGTATGCGTTTGTTCCTTCTGCGACGTTTGCCTCATGTGATATGCGCTTGGTAGACGAGTCGGGATGGAAGACAATGGTTCTGTTTTACAATGGACATCGCATCAAAGACTTTCCGTACCACTTGTGCCCGGTCACCACGCGCATAATGGAATCTGTCCCTCTGGCGGGGCGGATTGCCGGATTCAATCGACAACAGCCCGAGAGCGGGATCCCGCTCCACAGCGATGGCAACAACATGTGGTTGACGTGTCAGATGGGAATCGAAGTGCCTTCCAAAGTCACCAACGAGGCGGGAGAGGAGGTACCGTCGGCGCACATTCGCGTGGGACCGGAGACCCGCCACTGGGAGGAGGGACAGTGTCTCCTGTACGACACGACGTACGAGCACGAAACATTTAACGCCCATCCCACCGAGGAGCGCGTGGTTTTGCACGTAGACTTCTTCAACACATTGGCGATGACCAAGCTGGAGATTGATGTCATGAAATACATGTACGAAATGCGGGAGCAATTCATGAAGGCGGAAGGAGTGGCAAAGGTCGGTGCCCAGGTCCTCTAGAAAAAGTTGCTCGCTTCTTGATATCTAGAGAGTAACTGTGGTTGAGAATTTCCTCTCTGGTGTCCCCAAATAAATGCATTGTAGCCGGGTGCACTCAATCTGCTAGGTATCGTATCGCTGAAGGTGCTGGGAAGCTCTTTGATACGATACTGTCCTTTGATAATAATTGTCTTCGGTCCTTTTACGAGAAATTAGGGAGCCAAAAAGTTCAAGGTGGGATCTTTTTGTGACACCTACGTTGGCTCAGTACGTGACACCACGTAGAGACAATACTTGCAAATGCACCCAACAAGAGAACCTCTGTCATTCTTCTGCTGGCTTCTCCCCACCCCCAGCGACGTCGTTGTTCCTCTGGGCTAGCGGGCGAGCTTCCGGCCAGCAGACGCCAGCTCTCTAGACAATCAGCTCACCGGCTGCAAGGCTCGGCTGTTGCAAGTGGAGAAACGGTTTGGTGGGCGAAGGGTGCAGACTGAGAGTGCAGACTCAGTGGTGCACCATCCCTCTCGCGGTTGCGTTGACGAGTCCACAACTTCAGGCAACCCTTGCCCTGTCCCGCACGCGCCTCCAATTCACACAAACGATGAGGCTGCTCAGAATACCGCCGTTGCTGGTATCGGCATCATTGGCCGCGGCGCACATGCACCTGCCCTTCGTCCCGCGGCCCATCCAACACACATCTCTCTCCCGAGGGAACGATAGAAGCTTCGTCCACGCCGCCACCCAAATTCGTGCGGGCGACGCGGATGATGGCGCATCGACACCGCTGCTGCAACGAGGAGGGGCTGCGGTCGCCTCGCCGGGATCGCCACCGGAATCGTCGGTGAACACGGCACGTGGAAATCGCCAAGAAGCTCAAGAACCGCAACTACACCAACCTCACGCGCAAATTCACCCACGCGGGCTTCGGCGTGTTCTTCGCGTGCCTCAACCAATTCCTCCCCCACGAGATCTTCGTCCCGGGCATGGCCGGCGTGACGGGGTTTTCGCTGGTGGTCGAACTCCTCCGGTACCGCCGGGGGTTCGGGTGGATGAACGCGGCATTGCACTTCTTTTTGGGAGGGGCATTGCGCAAGCACGAGATGGAGGGGAAGTTCACGGGCAGCTTCTATTACTTCGCGGGGGTGACCGCCAGCGCGTACCTGTTTCCGCAGACGGCGGCCACGATGGGGATTATGCAGCTGGCCCTCGCCGACCCGTCGGCGTCGTATTTCGGACGGGCCACGCGGCACGTGTACTGGTCCCGGATCGAGAATGGGTTGCTGGGCATTGGCCGGAACAAGGGCCTCCTGGGATTCTTGGGCGGGGC
>JALLAP010001009.1:0-10027 GCA_036939355.1 Thalassiosira profunda | reverse complement strand
AGTTATCCAGCAAAGGGCTGTTTTGTGAAAGCAGGCATTGCGTACTATGGAGTAGGCGGCACGCCAGAACAGGAGTCCCAAACTCTCACGGGAGGGAGGGAGAGAATCTATTGCAGTGGCATCGGAGGCGCAAATGAGACCGCACCGGAAATAGAAAATGGTGGTGGAGATTCAAATGAGCCAGAGGCGCCAGAGCTCCTCGATGTTCCCACCGACGTACCCAACCCTGAATACTGCATCGATATCAAGGCTGTTACCGATAAGTTTGGCAAGGAGACTGGAATGGAACTAAAAACCAATCCAGAAGACGGATCAAAGCCCAAGACGGTCTATCAAGTCGAGGTGGGGTCTCTGGAAAGCGAAACGACGTACACGAAGCGAATCTGTGTCGAAGCGGGGCGGTATACCTTCACCGTGAAAGACGCTGTCAGTGGAATGTGTTGTCAATACGGACGCGGTTCGTACGAGCTCAGTGTGGACGGAGACCGATTGGTATCAGGAGGCAGCTTCAAGAAGAAATCAATCTCGCACGATATCGTGGTGGGGTATCAGCCAGAAATGAGCGACGAGGAAGAGAAGTGGCTGGAGGCGCACAATACCCGTCGAAAGGCTTTTCACGAGAAGCACAACAAAGAGTATCGCTCCCTGAAGTGGTCGCCCAAGCTGGCCGCGGATGCATCGAAGTGGGCGGATCAGCTCTTGCTGCAGTGCAAAACCGCGAACGAACGCAACGTCCAAGCGGGCGAGAATGTATCGGCTATGAGGTACCGCCAAGAGTCGTCGAAAGAAACGCCAGATATGATCCTTGTAAGTGCCTCTTCTCACGTTTGACTTGCTGCATAATGATATCTCCTCTAACTAATGTGCACCTTCCTGCTCTTTGGCAGAAACGTTGGGTTGACAATAAGCAAGGGAAAAGCTTCCCGGACAATCTAACGATGACTCAATCGCTCTGGCGAGCGTCTCGGTTTGTGGGTTGCGCCAGTAAGCACACTCAATACGACAATGGCAGTCACTGCTATGTCAGCGTTTGTCGATACATAAGGCCCGGCAATTGTTCGATTAAGTCGTTGGGCGGCTGGCTGCCGGCGACTCTCCAGGAGAAAACACCCTGCGGACAGGCATGCCCCAACGACGAGTGTTATTGATGAAATGTTCCTGTTTGTGTATATTATATGTGAACGTCGCCAGCAATCTGTGGAATAGTGAATGCGATGGGTTCTAGATATATCTCTAGAATCTAAGAGTGTAAAGTGAACGTATGAAGACCATTACAAGCCAATGCTCCATACCCAATCTAGAGGCATCAATCGAGCGTGACATCTTTCTGCTCCCAGCCCTTGACAACGCTCGCCGCACGCACTAAAGAGATCTGCTCCTTCTTGTTGGACGACAGCTCCAAGAGATATGCACGCCGGCGATCTTTGGTCCACCTCAAAGACTCCAGTCTCACGTCATGCCCGTACCACGAGACGTCCACCTCTCCGTCTGCCCAGTAATACACGCCTAGACCGTGCTTCTTGTTTGCGGACCAGCTCCCCTCGAAGACTTCCGAGTTCGCCAAATGAAGCACCCCGTGACCGTGGCGTCTTCCGCCTCGCCATTCGCCATCGTACACCTCTCCGTCGCGATATTTGGCCCTTCCGTGGCCGTGGCGTTTCCCACTTTTCCACTGACCTGCATAGGTATTGCCGCTGGAAGACCGGTAAACGTAGTATCCGTCTTTGAGCCCCTTTTTGAAGGTAGGGGCGCTCGAGCTTTTGGTATCGGGCGGCAACAGAGGAGGTTTGTACCGTGGGACTTGGTATTTGTCGATGTCTCGCGAGGTCACCAACACCTGTCTATCCTCGGTTTTGTGAATGTTGTCCGCAGAAAGATCTGAAGGCGTCAATGCCGTTTTCTGAAACAGCTGCCTTCGACTCATACGGTTGGTCAGTGCATTTTTCTTGGGCTTGGCGCCCTCCGGCTTGGAAAAGTGCGACAGAACGTTGTGATATTGGTTCGCTGACCGGTCGTCATCGATCCCTTCCATTCGAGCTTTGTTTTGTTCTTGAATCATCGCGAGCGTGTCTGTCAGTGTTTTGTTGGTGGCGTTGTATCTGAGCTCCAGTGCAGCGGAAACCCTGACTTGAGAGGCGTCTGATATCGCCACGGCAGACGTCGCGATCTTCTCTGGGTGACTCTTCGCTGAGTGCAGTTCTGTCGATGGAGATTCAGACTTTTCCTCCTGTGAGGCGCCAGGGCTGGCCGATGGTTCATCGCTGAATGTTTCGTCTTTTGAAGGAACTACAACCCGTTTGTCCGTTGATGGCTCTGAGCGCTCAACATCTGACAATCCACCTTCGTTTTGTTCTGGAGTAGGATTCGTATCCAAATGGGCTTCTGCCGTTTCAGCTTGAGCCGTTGCTCCGGCGTCAGCTACTTCAGCCTCTTCTCCTTGAAGACGCAGTTCATCCAATTGCAGCACAGTAGCAGCGGCATCTTGCTCCTCCTCGTCGTAAGCTCCATCAAGCTCGTGATCGTCTTTGCCCTCCTTTGGGTCATATTCGTCGTCACTGTCCTCGGCCGCCCTCTCCAACTCATGCGCAACGCTGTTCTCTTCATCCTTTGCCTCCTGAGCGGTGTAGCCATCCACCATGTCACCATCATCGTGATGTCCTTCAGCGGCATGCTCACCATCATTGTGATGTCCTTCAGCAGTATTCTCCTCCAATAAATACTCGCTATCACTGTCATCGTTCTCGATCGTATCCGATGCAGCAGTGGCCTCGACGGCATCAGCGCCTATCGTTTCTGTCGACTCGACAACTGCAGCGGGTTTATTGGGCTCCGGCACAGAGCTGACAGCAGTCTCCTCGCCACCTTCAGGCTTGTCGTCGTTGTCTGGATGGTCTTCGGCTTGTGCAGCTTCATTTGCAGTGTGCGTGTCGTTTCCATCCTCCTCTTCCTGGTGAGGCTCCTCGGCGACTAGCGGCCCATCGACAACAGCTGCAGCATCAACAGTCACCGGCGTATTGAAATCCCTGGCGTGTGCTTCATCGCCAGTGCTGGATGACTCGTTCACATCTGGAGGTCCAACAGAAGGTGGCGCAATGTTTTTCGCCTCCTTTTGTCCCAAGACGCGGCGTTTCATTGCCTCGAATTCGTCGTTTCCCACATCGGCCCTGCTGCCTGTGCAACCAGCTGTTGCGGCCGTCTCCAGCACCTCTGTTTGATCATTCGCCTCAGTCTCAGCCTGCTCAGAAGCCATAGACTCGACGCTCTCTTCGTCCTCCTTCTCTGACTCGGAGCTACTGCTTGCGCTCGAACTGCCCGACGACGAAGACTCGTCGCTCTCCTCGCTCTCAGACGAAGACTCGTGCCTCAGATTACTCTTGTAGAACCCGTTGATCTCTTCTGTCATCGGGTGCTCGTGGATCCAGACCCGCTCCTCCGGCAGAAGGCTGCCTTTCATCTGCGGCTGGGGCTGGGGTTGCTGCCGCTCTGACCCACCGAAAAGGGAGGTGACGCTGTCCAAAACGCTAAATCCAGGTTTGGCTGCGGCACCTTCGTTCCGGCTCTCCACTACAGGAGAGGCAGCATCCGTATTGACGTGCCAATCGTCCACCACGTCTCCCTTCCTCAGCCTCCGAACGACCCGCGCCATCGTATCTTCCGGCTTCTCCATCTTTCGCTTCCACGCGGCGTCGTCCCTCCGATAATCCTCCAGCAATGCCCGGCGGTGCTCCTCGTGCACCTTCGCCCGCTCTCCAACCAGGTTGATGAGGCCCTTGAGCTCGTTTTCGAGTACCTGCACCTGGAACTGGTGGATCTGTTCCTGCTCCGCCATTGCGGCCTGGTCCTCCGGTGGCTGGGATTGCGCAACTTTCTTGCCCTTCTTGACCTTCGTCTTCAACGTGGCATTCTCCTTTCCCACCTCGGTGATCTTCTCCGCGGCCGTTTTCAGGTTCATCGACAGCTGCGACACCAGCTTCTTCTTCCCGTCGAGCCGCTTCTGCAATTTGACGTTGTTCTTCTGCAGCTTGGAGATTTGGTGGAGGTAGTGCTCCTCCGTGAGGATCATGTCGTTGTAGATGTCGTTGTTCAACGGGCTGTAGAGTTCGTTCGGGGTGATTTCCATGCCGCCGATGCTGGCCCGGCGCACGAAGTTGGATCGGACGCTGCCCTCCTCGGCCTCCGAGCAGGATTCGTTGCCGCAGGATTTGCAGCGTTCGACGGTTATCACCGACACTTGTCCCATCGAGGACGTGCCGTCGGCATCCGAGTCGAGCGCCGCCGCGGTCAACGTGACCACGTTGGCCGTGAGGGTGGCATTCACCCTCTCCAGCCGCTGGATCTCCTCCTCGTACTCCTCGACCATGACCTGATACTCGTCGCGGGCGGTGGCAAATGGCGCCGGTCCCTTGAGGTCCATGACCTCGACGCCCTGCGCAGAGGGCTGGCTGTCATCACCCTCCTCCTCCTCCTCCTCCAGAAAGGGATTCTGTCGGGACACAACCTCGCTCCGGCTCCGCTCCAGATGGCCCCCGCCCTTGCGCTCGGGGATGACAAACAGGCCGCCCTTCTTCCGGTCGGCCGCGGGGTTGCCGAGGTGGGTGTGTCTCCGGAGCTGCTGGAGCAGGGGCGGCATCTTCTCTCAATGCATCCGGGGTATCTTCACTAGCGCACTAAGTGTATCTTGGGTTGAACACGGCTCACGCGCCGAGGTGCCGCGGCTGAGCGGGTCTACCGCCGCACACCTACGGCCCAGGGGCAGCCGCTTGTTGGCCTGCGACGCCTGAGTTATGAGCGAGGGCTCATCTTTGGCCTGCCAAACTCTGGCGCGAGGGCCGGTTCGAGAGGGCGGGGAGGAGGGGAGAGGGCTGGTCCTCTGGTGTCCGTCACGCGTCCAACTTCTTTTTCTCTCATCGGACTATCAACTATCAGACACTTCCCAACGCAAAGAGCGCTCTGCTTCCCAGATCCGACCGTATTGTAGGAGCAGCGGAAGAGGGCCCGGGCGCCGCCGCATTGCAATAAACTCGCCGAGGACGAGCGCTGCCCCGGGGGCGTCGAAGATTTGGCTTGAAATTGCTTGAGAGACTTGCCGCGGCGGATACTAGGTGCATCCACCATCGCGCGTCACGTGCACCGTCGCAACGAGGGCACGGCCAGCCGCCAATATCCCAGCTGCCTCCGCTGCCGCCACCTCCTGGTGCCCGCCCTCAATTGCTTGCACTGCCACGGCGCCAAAATTGCCGCCGGCCAGTCCGCTCTTAGCAGCCTCACGTGCAGCACTACCATCACTAGCAATAGCAACAGCAACGGCGCCATGACGCACCCATCACCCGCCGACCACGCCGTCCTCCGCGCGCCCCTCCTGAAGGGGACGTTGTCCGTCAAGGTGTCCGACCTCGACGTCCGCCGGAGCACCGACGCCGCCGCCGGGGGCTGCCAATCGTCGTCCCCCAGCCTCCTCTCGGCGGTGGACAGCCTCCTGTTTCCCATCGAGACGGATTACATACTGCAGGTGAAGGCCGGGGGGAAGGTGACGTTCGACGACGGCGACGGCGCGGGCAAGGCGGCGGGGTTTGCGGCCTATGCCGTCTCCAAGAGGTATGTCGACATGCGAGACCTGGCCAGCGCCATGCGGGGGCACGCCGTGGAGATCGTCAAGCACTACGCGGGCCAACGGACTTCCAAACCGGGCGCGGGATCGTCAGGCAGCGGCGGCAGCTCCATTTTGAAGGGCCTCGAAAAGGCGCTCGCGAAGCCGGTGCAGTTCGTCGAGCTCCTCTCCAATTCGGAGCCCCGGAGCTCCGACCTCGCCACAGAGCTGGACGGCCTGTTTCGCGACAAGACAGTAGATGGAAGCGGGGGCAAGGAAAGCAAAGTCATGCGTAGGCGCACCTCCGAGTTTCTGACGGAGGGGGCGCCCAAGTTCGTGCGGGAGGTCGTGGTGGGCGTCGACGAGTTCTACGAGGCGATCTATTCGGAGAAGCGCCAGTTCGGGCAGAAGAGCAACTACGCCCACGTCAAGGCGGTGGCGGAGCGGCGGAGGGCCATCATCGACGGCGCCTTTGCGTCGATGGCGCGCGCCCTCTCGGCGGCGGATTTGGCGTCGGTGTCCGAGGGCCGGCCGGAGTCGATTCCAAACGCGTTGGAGACGCTGCTCCAATCTCTGGAGAACTTCCTGCTGACGGACGTGGTGGACCAAGACGAGGATGAGGCGGAGACGTCCGCCCCTCAGGACAAGGCAGCAGTTACTCCAACCAGCGGCTCGGCGGTGAACCCAGTGACGACGAGGCGCAGGGCGAGCGTCGCGGTCAGGGCCGAGGAAGAGAAGATGTGCCAGGCGGTGGCGGAGCTGGTGTTGACGCAGTCTCACGACGAGGGCGATACTGCGGAGGAATCCACTACCACAACCAAAGGAGAGGACGCCAGTACTGTGGGAGGGAAAATTGCCATTGAGGCACCCACTGGATTGTTGCCCGAGCATCCTCTCGACTTCGCAGTGCTTGTTGCAGTCGGGGCGTTGCTGTTCAAACTGATCGAGGGACGGGTTATGCAGGTGCAACTGGACATGTTGCTACTGTGCGGTCTGGGGTGTGGAATGCTGGGGTATCAAATGGGGCGCCCCTCGGTAATCTACGTGGACAAGATTGCCGCCAAACCTGCCGAGAAGAAACGCGCGACGTCCCCTGCAAAGCAAAGGGAGGCTGCCCCCGAGCGCAAACTTCCGTCTCGGCGAGCGTTGCTCACAAAGTCCGCCGGATCGCTCGACCTCAAAGCCAGGCGCAAATCCCTCATCCAAGCGTCGTTGCAGAGCGTGAGGAGAATCTCTGTCAAATCCGAAGGGGAGATGCCAGTGGAAGAAAAGGTCGTTCCAGTGAAAACGTTCGACAAATTCCCTGACGGCGCTGCCATTGGCTCCCATCTCAACTGCTGGAGCTCTCCGCCCAGCTCGAATTTCAAGGTCCGCGGTGCCAACTACCTACGGGACAAGAAGAAGATCCCATCGGACGAGTTCCTTCTCCCAAGCCGTGGATGCGATCTGTTTCTCACTGACGACCCGCCCCAGAATATGGGACGGGCTCGAGCCATACTCAACGGAAAGCTACGTGACGTCCCTACCTTCATTATCAACTACCGGCTTCCCTGGGGCGTCTTCCTTTCCTATCACGAGATTCCTGACCGTTTCCTGCCATTCCTGCGGCGAGGACATGGCCATGGAGACCTGTCGGTTCCCCTGCCTTCGTTGGAAAGCATGCCCGCGGGAGAGCGCGCCCTCTGCAACTTCTTCCTCTCGGACGAGAAGGAGAAGAACGAAGTCTGGAAGATTGTGCCTGTGGTTGTCGAGGGACCCTGGGTGGTGAAGCGCGTGGTAGGCGGCAAGCCTGCGATTGTCGGGACAAAGATGCCAATCACGTACGTTTACCAACCTCCCGAGAAGGGTCTCGCGGAGTATTTGGAGGCCGATATGGACATTGTTTCGAGTGCCGCCGCGCGGAACATTCTGGCCGTTGTCCGGAGCTACACCCAAACACTGACCATCGACTTGGGATATGTCATTCAGGGAAACAAAGAGGAGGAATTGCCAGAGCAGATGATGCTGGGGATGCGGCTTCACGGACTGGACCCTCTCACGGCCGAACTGATGCCGGACTTCGAAGGAGGGTCGACTCTTCCGGATTTGACCGAAGAATCGGGATATGATACCGAGTAGGTGTTGCTGGGGGCGAGGAGGGATTGTACAAAGGAGACGAGTTAGTTGATGGGAATTTATGTTTACGGTGTCGTGATTTCCTACGCATCAGCAAGAGTGTTTGTGTTTTGTTCAGCCAAACAGGGCTGCAGTCTAATCATTTGTTGCGTCATACAGACCTTTCTCGATGCCGCTCAGTCCAAGATGTCGTTGACATCGTTGATGCCATAGGCCGGAGGAATGCCAGTTTTTCCGGGGTTGGAGAGACAGTACTGCAGATCGACCTTTCCGTCCTGCAGATACTTTTCGCCTCGGATGTTGCCGACCCAATGGACAATCTCATCGATGAAAGGTGTCGCAACGCCCAGCTCCTGCCCCACCCATCGAGCGACCAGGACACCATAAGGGATGTCGTCCGTGAAGAATCGGCATCCATAGTTCAGCTGGTATCCGTTTTCCTGACCCAAGTACACGGTGGGCGTCTTGATCAGGGCCAGCTGCTCGGAATTCTTCAGCGAGTCCTTGATGTTGACGTTCGACGACTTGTGTGTCACTCGTTCGAGGTTGAGATAGTCCAGCATGTACTTGAAGTCTCGCTCCGGGAACTTCTGCCGCACCGCGTCGCGGACTTTGGAGTAGTCGGCGTCCAACAGCCGCATGCACTCCGCAGACACATCGTCAAAATCGGCGTAGAAGAACGGGATTTCCTCCTCCGTCGCCCATTTGCCGCCGTACCGTTTCCAGAGCCCGTAGCACCGGCCGGGATGCACGATCTGGTTGTCCACGCTCAGCGTCAGGGAGAGGAAGGAGCACGCCTGCTGGAACTCGCCTTTGTCATGCCAGCGGGTGGATATGTCGTCGAGGAAGATCTCTCTCAGGCGCTCGAACTTGTCGCGCGGGGTGACCGCCGCGACGTTTACGGCCTTCGATCCGTAGTTGGCCCCGAGGCTTCCGTACTCCATCGTCCGGCATATCCAGGGGATCAGTCCAATGGCGAATGCGCACACGTTCGCGAGCTGGAACTTTTGTTCGGCCTCGTGCACCATCCAATTGAACCCGGCTTGTCCGTACACGGTGCCCACAAACACCTCCTTCTTCGTTCGATTGAGGTACGGCGCCAATCGATTCAATGCGTCACGGTATTGGTGGACCGGCTGAGAAGATACACAAAATGTGGGCACAAAGGTGGAAGGCGATGATTGTATGCAGTTACCACACTCACTCACCATACACAGTACAACGACGTCGGCCTCCGGTATGACGTCCACCGGATCCGAGCTGATGACGTTCAGCGTGCCCTTGACCTTCTGCAGCGTCTCCGCGGAGGGATGGTTGACGCTGCCGTAGCTTGCCATCTCTTTCTTTCGGCTGGGCCGCTGGAGCTCGCACGTGACGACGCGCCGCCACGCCTCGGGACGGCGCGTCAGGAGGTTGACCTTGTGGCCGCTCGCGGAGAGGAACGGGATGAGGACGTGGGCCGAATTTCCGCCTGCAGGATGCGAGAGAGGGGCAAGAACAAACGCGTTAGATTGACGAATTGCAATATGCTAACGAGCACTCTGCAGATGCAACCCATGCATCATACAATCGAGGTACCTCGTGCGCTGATCGGACGGACGAGAACCCCGCGACAGGGCCCCGCCGAACCAAGCGATCACGGCGGAGAGGGACGGGGCGAGTGCATGGGCGAATCGCCGTGCCTTGAGATGACAGGTGCCGCGTGAGCATGAGTACGATCATCGAAAGCGACCGACGCCTGCGCGAGCACATCTCGTGCGCGACGTCGATGATTCGAGAACGCTGCAACACAAACCGTCGAAGCAATCGCACGAAGCCGCGCCTGCGACGTTGGAACTCACCACCCACGACGGTGACCACGCTCTTCGATTCGTCGATCATGATGTTGAGGATCAGTACACCTAGTATTGCTTTTGCTTTGTGTCGATTTGATTTGGTTGGTTTCTGCCCGCACATTTTATGACCAAGGGCGCCGGCCGGCAAGCTAAGCTCCATCTTGGCATCCCGAAGGCCGTCTGAACTAAGTCGGCCTTCGCTTCCCTCGCCGCCGCGACCTTCGAGGACGGACGCTGATGTTGGGGTTCTCATCCCTGTGCCTCTTCTTTGGAAGCTCAGAGGAAGTCTGGCCTTCGTTTTGGGTGGGAGCCCTCTCCTTCCCTCCCTCCATCTCTCCCTCCCCCCTTTCCAAAAAAGCGAGCCGCGGGCTGCTCCTCACGGTAGCCTGAGTCAAGGGCCAGAAAAGTTTTAAGCCACTAAAGTACTCGGTTTAGGAAAACTATTGTACGTAGTTTTACTTAGAGTACCCCGATTAACCCAGATCCTATA
>JALLAP010001008.1:0-13862 GCA_036939355.1 Thalassiosira profunda | reverse complement strand
CTAACCCTAACCCTAACCCTAACCCTAACCCTAACCCTAACCCTAACCCTAACCTGTCAGCCAAACCCTAGCCTCCCGTGTCAGCCAAACCCTAGCCTCCCGTGTCAGCCAAACCCTAGCCTCCCGTGTCAGCCAAACCCTAGCCTGCCGTGTCAGCCAAACCCTAGCCTCCCGTGTCAGCCAAACCCTAGCCTGCCACCTCTATCCTTCGATTCTTTTCTTACTGAATCTCACACCTCCTCAACTCATTGTACTGTCGTCTCTTACTCGCTCCTGTCATACTGTCTTCTCCTACTCTCGTATCTTACTCATCTGACATCTTTTCGTGATAATTGTTTGCTCTCTCCTGTTCTCCTACTCTCATCCCCAAACCTTACCCATTTCTAACCCAACACAAATCTCTCATCTCACACACTACCATCTCTCATCTCTCCCTCTCATCTCTCGCTATCCTCTCTTGCTGCCTTCTCCTCTCTTACTCTCATTCACATCCATTTCAGCCTCACATCTCACGTGTTTCTCAACACCACCTCGTGCCATAATTGCATATCTGACATCTGATATTTCACACATATCTCGTATCTGTGCTACTTGCACGACAGACGCATTCACCTGTTATCCGCCTCACCAACTCCTCTTGCTCAAATGACAACTGTCTCTGCTTATTACAAGTGACTGAACCATGCTGCAAACCCCTTTGGCAAAGTTCAATACTACAGCAAGCCCAAATGAACCTTCTTTTCAACTCCACACTGCCCTTGTATAACTGCTCACGAGCAATGCTGCATTGCAATCTTCCACGCCAACAAAAAACTTCTACCAGTCAGTCGTAATTGCTTCCTGCAATCACGACTGCAACTTGTTTCAAAAATCAAATGCGATTCAACCGATTTTGAACACGCCTGTTTTTGTTGCGTGTGCTTTCTGCAACATATTGAAACAGCTCTGCAACACTAGTTTGACACCAACTGCAATGTACTGCATCCGTCAGCCACGCTGATTCATGACCACGCTGATTCTTGACTGCTGTACTTGTCAAATTATGAATTGTCGATTTACATTTCCCATGCACCAAAATAGACTGGCATCTCCAGCCAACTATGCCCTTTTATTGCTTCTTTCTCAAAACTCACAATACCGCCGTCCGACGTTGCACTGCCACCGGTGCCTACCATATTGTGCAGCAATCCGTGACACATTTTCTTGCAATGTGTTCACAGTTATATTGTGTTCACTGAAATCTACCTTGTCAGCTGCTATGTTTGCTGCAACCCCGCTCCTCAACCGTTTTGTTTCACCGCACAGCAACTGCAACACAATGCTGTCAACCACCAACAGTGTGACTCTTGTAGCGGCGCAGAAAATTGAGAAGTCATCATTGTTGTTTTACCTGCAACACCCCACACATCTTTAGCTCTGTGTATCCACATGGCCACGTGCGCGTTGAATCTTCCAGTCGAGAGCGTCAAAGTCCATAGTGGCGAATGCATCATCGTCCTGTGAGAATTCTCCCGTGGGCGCGGTGGCGCCGCGTCCGGTCGCGGGCGACTCGGCGGCGGGTTCGCGGCCGGCCGGCTTGGTCCCTTGCGCCTCCGCGACCATCCTGTCAATGCGATCAAGGTCGTCCGCCTTCCAATCCAGATCGTCGCCCTGCGAGAATTCTCCCCTGCGCGCGGTGGCGCCGCGTCCGGTCGCGGGCAACTCGGCGGCGGGTTCGCGGCGGCCCGGCTTGGTCCCTCGCGCCTCCGCGACCATCCTGTCAATGCGATCAAGGTCGTCCGCGTTCCAATCCAGATCGTCGCCCTGCGAGAATTCCCCGCTGCGCGCGGTGGCGCCGCATCCGGTCGCGGGCGACTCGACGGCGGGTTCGCGGCGGGCCGGCTTGGTCCCTTGCGCTGCCGCGACCAACCTGTCAATGCGATCAAGGTCGTCCGCCTTCCAATCCAGATCGTCATTGGGGGAGAGGACGCCGGCGACCGATTGCTTGCCAACTGGATCGGAGCACGGCAAGAAATGAGAGGCGGACACGAAGCCTCGGACGGCGGTCGCAGCATCCTGAGGAGGCGCACGAGCGCAATTCTTCGATGCTGTGACGAGCGCCCGCCGGTGATCAAAGCTGCGCGTCACATCTTCCTTGGCCCACTGGCCCGTGCGAGATGCGGCGGCGCTGGGCTTGACGCTGCGAGGATGGTTACCTGCTGCGGGCTTTGGCCCGGCCAATGACCCGAGGTTGTGGCGAACCCCCCGAGTTGCCGACGACAGGTGAGGGCTGAAGGCCAGCCTGCGTTGCGGTATGGGGGAGCGACGATCGTCGTCCGCCGGGCAGTGCAGAAATCCCTCGATGTCCTCGGCCGTGTGGTCGTCGGAACAGAGCGACCCCGCGCCGGTCCGGGGACAAGTCGCGGCATTCCGGGGGGCGCTTTGGTGTATGGCTCGTCCGTCAACCCGACCCCCGTCGCGACCTGGGGCTTCCAGCGACCCGCCGTCCCTTTCCCTGAGACTTCCGGGCGACTGCATATTCCACGTGTGAGCAGTATCGTCTCCCCGGCTACCGTAGGAACTCACAGATTCTTCAATCTGCTGAGTCATACCAATGGGTACCTCCCCGCCAGGTTGTGCTGGCAATAGGAGGTGGTACAGGTTCTTCACCCCCGGCGTGCCGTCGTCCCATACAATCTCGCATGAACGCTGGGACGGCCTGGTGGAGGTGCTGCTGCTGGGAGAGGGCGCAGGGCGGCCCTGAGACGGTGGGGCACGGCCTGCGTTCATCGCTCGATGCCCGCGCCCGCCTTGCGAGATATTTTATGAGTGCGGCGCAAGCTGCTCCTCGTGGACCTCTCTGGTGCGGCGCGCGGGGGCGACGTGTGAGAGGGGAGCCGGAGAGGGTACATCCTTAGCTTGAATGTACTAATTTCTTGTAAAAAGACTCCAAGATAAATAGGAAAATGGATCCTCTCCCAGGCCAAACAATCGTACGATGAGATACAATACCGCTCATCGAGCTACATAGCAGCCGGCTCCAATGTGCTCGTACCTACCTCGCTCTCTCCTCTCTCTAGAGAGGCGCATGTCGAGGAAATACGCGGCATGGTTACAAGACCATACCTAGAAGTGGGGATCGGGGGGAGGGTAATACCTAGGTTTGGGGCACAAACGACACCCGAGTCCTGTACCCTATGCTTTCATTTCCGTGATAGGTGGATACTGATGTGACGGGTGACGGTACATATCTAGTGACTCTCTCTACTACACACATCGATCGGGGGTCTTGGACGCTGCCCTGGACACACATACACACTAATTGGGCGGCATCGTCCTGAATGCAATGCTCTGCACTGAGGACTGGAACGGATGGCAAATGAGACGGTCGACACACTGGGGCTGCCGGACTTCGCCTCTGCCGCTGTTGGGGTCGGGACCGGAGGCGTGCTGCACGCACATCGTGTCCCTCGAGATCAGGGCCCGAAGCGCTGATCATCGGGGTTCCAACGCAAGACAGTGCTCAGCTTGGTGGACTGGGAGGTTGCCTTGGGCATGGTTGCAAAGAACCTGTTCCGAACGGTTGGAGAGCTGTACACCTGGGACATCAGTGCGACCAGTGTGAGGTTGCTGTCTGCGGCGCACTTTCGTAGGAGGGCGAAAACCCTGGTCCCCGTTTTTTGCGATCTGGACCTGCACGGCTTGTCGCTGCACTCCCAGTTGTAGCAGCCGTAGCAGACACGGGCAGTCTTGAGTATGTTCTGAACTTGTTTCCCAAGGTTGTCCACGATGGAGTACCCCGCTGTACACTGGTTGCCGCGTTTGTGGAGTTGATGGTAGTCTCTGAGAGATGACGTGCTGAAGGCGCCACAGTGGCAGCGGTACTGGAGGGTCATGGGGCAATCGCGGGCGCTGTGAAAGACACCGGCCGCCCCACAGAGATTGCACTGGCCTCCGACAGTGCAGCTGCCGATGCAGTCGGGACCATGGCACCAGGGACATTTCCAAACCAACGAAAGGTACAGAGTCTTGGCCTGCCGTTCCTGGTCCGATTCCATGCTCGTGGCCGCCTGGCTAGCCTGCAGCGTGCGTCTCAACGCCAGGGGCTGTGACGCAGCGACCCAGCTGCGATTTCCAGCCCCGGCTGGCTGTGCGACCGACAAGAATTCGGCGGGTGCAAATGCTGGAGTGGAGCGGCTGCCCTGAGGCATCTGCCGAGCCTTCTTCTGGGTCGGCTCCGGGGACACTAGGGATCTGGGCAACGTCATGGCGGTCACAGAAATGGAGCCGTCCCCGACTCCGAATAGGGGTGACGCTCCCCCCCAACCCGAACGCGAGTCGCTCACCTTTCCGTCCTCCTGGCAGTCCTGACTGCCAGCATAAACGGACGCCCCGGTGAATCCAGTCGATGCGTCGGAGAGGCTGCCCTGCTCTCCCGATAACTGGATTGTCGAGGATCGCTTTCTGCCTGAGAGCGAGCCTTCGTGCGAGTCCCCGGAACAGGCGCTGTCAGCTGGCATCCCCACCCGCGCGCCCTCGTGGTCGGCGTTCCCCCAAGAGCCCCCCGACTCGGGGCCTGCCCCCCGGAGTATGTGGGGGGGGGACGTCAGGGTCATGTTAGGGTTCTGTTGCTGCATTCCGATGCTGGGTGTGCGGGCGGGAGGGGTCGAGGCAGACGCGGCGTCGAAGGCGGGGGGGCCCGCTACGAAGGGCTTGCACCATTGCTCCGGGCCATAGCCGTGCTCGGCGCACCTCGCGTTCCTCTCTCTGTGCTTCCTGTCGCAGTTGGTGCAACGGCGGCAATCACCGCCTCCATGCTCGTGTTTGAAGAGCGCCCTGGCTCTGGTCAGCAGGCACTCGTCGGTGCGGTAGAATTGGACGACTGCCCCACCAGCGAGGATGTTCCGGGCCTCCTGATGGGGGGTGGCGGCGAGAATTTTCTGCTCCTTGTAAAGGAGGCCCATGAGTCCGTCGTCGGACTTAGAACGGAAGGAGGCGTGGGTGCTGAGGTCCCCGGCCCCCTGGGGCATCAATTGAGTGACAAAGGAATGAGGGCCGCCCTGGGCGCGGCGAATGCGGCCTACGATCTGGAGCCAGTTGGACATGCTGCCGGGCAAGCCCACCAGGTACACCTGGTGGCAGCGCTTGTTCTCGTTCCCCTCCAACCCCGCCGACGTGGTGACCCAGATGTCGACCTTCCCAGAGACCCAAGCCGCCCCGAGTCTCGTCTTCTCGCCCGAGGGGTCGTCCCCGGTGGTCGTGGCAATGACCTTTGCGGGATGCCTGCCTCGGAACAGGCGCCCCAGCTCGCCCGCGAGCGTCTTGGCCTGAGACTTGAGAGCGCACACGACGTGCACGGAAGTTCCCGCTGTCGCCCGCCGCTCCACCATCCGCGCGCAGCCATTGAGGAAGTCGGGGCACAAGACCTCTGCCACCTCGAAGTTGAACATGGCCCCGATCGGGTCGCCGCCCTGCACTATGCGGAACGACGTGTCGTCACCGTCCCCACCGTCCACGGGGACGGGTGGCTTGAGCCGCAGCCACGCGCCCAAGTCGGCGGCGATGGCGGGGGTGATGCTGCCCGACAGCAGGATGACCTGCGAGCCCCAGGAGGACACGCGGCGCATGAGCTCGTAAACCTCGGTCCGGAATTCCAACTCGCCCCCGAGCGTCTGCACCTCGTCAATGACAACGGACCCCAGGCTTCCGCCCGCACGCATGGCATCGACAACAGGAGCGTGGTACTTGATGAGGTGAGCAAGGGCATCAACGGTCAGTACGGCGACGTGGGGCATGTCTTCGTGGTACTTCCACTCGTCTGGGATGCGCCCCTTGGCGATGTCTGATCCTGTGTAGCCGACGACCCAGAAGTGGTCCTGGGCATTGCCGTCCTCATCGTTGGGCAGGGATTGGACCCCCCGCAGGAGATTCTGGATGGACGCCACCTGGTGCCCCACAAGGGGTGCGTGAGGCACAACGAAGATCAGCGTGGATGGGTCTTCCCCCGATACGTAATCAAAGACCAAGGGCGCCAATGCTGCTGCCGTCTTGCCCCCGCCTGGGCCAAGGAGCACGGCCGCGTGTGCGTCTCTGTGCTGCAGAAGGATCTCGAACGCCTGCTCTTGCTGAGGGGTCTGAAATGTAGCGTCAGAACCAAACATGGCCCTGAGAACCGTCATTGGCGCGCCTTCGTCGGGGGCATCGTGGGCACCGCGTCCGGGAGGGGGGTTCGGATCCTGTGCCGCATGCAGACGAGGGAAGTGAGGGGCGACATGAGTGCAGTGCTGGGGGGAGGGGTGAGGTGGGCAACAGAGAAGGCGGGGGCGTACCGACGGCTGGGGGTTGTACCCCAGGCTCTTGTGATACTCATGGGCAAGGAGATGCAATCGTTGGTCCAAGACGCAGCTGTAATGGCTGTTGGCCGTCCTCTCTGTGTGACCGCTCTTCTCCGATACCTCCCTCCCAGACACGACCGTGCCAAACGTCTCCATGCCTGACGGAAAGAGCATGTTGAGGTTCGTGGTGGTCCAGTGGCGGACGAAGAGTTTTCCAATGGTCGCCGAGGTGTCGAGGTGCATGAGCTCCTTGAAGGCTTGGCTGAAGGCGTGGCTCAGGTCGGGCGAGTCAGGGAAGAGCCTCCTCCCGGAGGTTTGTCGCCCGAGCAGTTTGCATGCGGCCCTGAGGAGGACAATGTGCCTGGCAATGTCGCGGGGGAGCAGGAGCAGACGGGGCTTGCCCGCACGGACGCACAAGGCGCCTTTCTTCCGGGTGACGAGGGTGAAGAACAAGTCTCCGTTGCGCCACACGACTTGGTAGGTTTCCAAGCGGTCCACCTCGGTGAACCGGCCGGCCCCGCATCCCAGCGTGAGGAAGGCAAGCATGCCAAGGACGGTGAAGTGGTCGGCCAGTTCCTTGGCCTTGTCCGAAAGACGGAGTGCTTCGAGGTGCTGTTTCCCTCCGCAGCGAAGGAGGACGTGCCCTTCCGCTTTGGGCCAGTTCGTGTACACGATCCTGTTGGAAGGGTCCGTAACCTGTTTCCAGTCGTCGCCTAGTAAAGGGGTCCGGCAGCGAGGGCCCGTGGCATTTGCAGCGAGTGGTGAGTGTGGGGGTGCAGCGCGTACGGCCGGGGGCGCGGCTGGGTCACTTACCGTCGAAGACCTTCTCGCAAACCGCCGCAAAAGTGTCCAGCATGGCAGGGATGAAGTTGGAGGAGGCGGTGCGGGAGAGGGTGATAAGATCGATGGTTATGTTCCCATCGGCGTCGACATTGATCCTCCGAGCGGCGGGCTTGGTGTTCTTCATCCCTCGAAGCTTGGCGATGGCGGGTCCGAGGTGGTTCATGATGATGGTTTCCTGAGAGGCTTTGGCGATGTCCGTCCCATCGGAAGGGGACGCCCCAGGGAGACTGGTTCGGAGAACGATCTTCTGGAGGACCCCCGCGCGAAGGGCGTATTGAAGGCAGGACAGGAGCCGCCCGGCTGTCCCGCACTCCACCAATGACAGGTCGTTTTCGCCGGAAGCCCTGCCAAGGTGGACGAGGGAGAATTCGACGAGGATGGTGGCCATGCCAGTCGGTGCGTCTTCCATGACGAGGTCGTAGAGCAGGCTGGCGGCGAGGCCTCTCCTGTGCGCCTCCTCTACCGTGTAGTCCGGGCGCTGCATCCAATCCAGGGCACCGCGCAGGCGGTCGGGGTGGTACAGGTGCACATAGGCCATCAGTTGCTTGATGCATTGCTTCGCAGAGGTGGAGGTCTGGCGCTCGGTGAACGCCTGGACGTCACCGTCGTCGGACTGCCCCTGGCCTTCCCACTTGTAGATCTGGAGGGCCGCCCTGACACCCCCACCCACGAGGTGGACCGATGCCGGGAGATGGTCGTACAGGTATTCGGCGCACCGGAACAGCTCGGCAAGCTCTGGGCCGGGGGTCTTCGTGGCTGCCTTTGTCGCGAGGACCTTGGAGAGGAGATCCTCGTTGGTTTCGTGGTGCACGCCAATGCGGAAGATCTTGGCCCAGACGCAAGGATCATCGGATTCGTGGACCAAGCCCTCGATTCGCGCTTTGATCGTGGCCTGGTCAACGATGGCGGCTTGAGGCAGGCATTCCTCCTCCGGACGAAAGGACGACGGGGACGGGAGGACAGTGGGAGGGTGGTAGTGCGGGCGGGGGCGGTAGTCCCCGCAGGGGAGCTGGACCAATTCCACGTCCCTCAGCGTCACCGTCGTGGGGCAGGCGTCGCATTGGTTCTTGGGGGCATCCGCCGCGTTGTGGAGGAAGGTCTTGTCGCAGCCGGTGCAATGCTGGCCCGGAGCCGTCACCCACGACTCTGGATCGTCGGGAAGAAACGAGGACAGGGGCATGCTCCGGGCCCGGGCTTGGAGAGTCGTGCAGAGGTCCGTCAAGCCGTCGAGCTTGGCACAGCGTTCCCCCAGAGAGCAACACGAGCGATGGAGATGCTTGCGGATGGGATCGTATGCGAGCCCAAACCACTTGTCGCATGTGCAGCGCCACTTACGGTGGGTGAACCAAATCCCTTCCCTGTCGTCCGAGAACGCCGCCGAGAGTGCGTTGGACGCGGGGGGAGTGGGGGCGACCATGATGGCTGGGGATGTCTCCGTGGAGTGGGCTGGGCGCGGACCGCGTTGTTAGATGAGCCGAAAGCGTGGCCAAGGTCAACGGGTGTCGGTCGAATTGAATTTATGGGAGGGTGGGGCTGCGCCGGAGGCGCCGGCAATTCAACCGGGCGCCAAAAGTGTAGTGCAGTAAGGTGTAGTGGGCGTTCGAACAATGAAAGTATCTTCTCCATGCGGGCGAAAATGCGCCGTCCCCCAAGACTGCCCGGGACGCTTGGGGGCGGGGCGGGCGCCAATGACAAAGGCCGGAGCAAGACTTCCTTGCGCGGGAAGCCAGGGAGAAAGGCTGAGGCGGCCGGCTGTCATTGCCGCACTCCGCCGCCCAAGGCGGCCGTCATGGCGGGTCGGCCCGGACGGAATGAGCCGGAAAGCCAAGATTTCAAACGAGCCCCCGTGATATTCATCTCTCGAATTGAAACTCTCTCTTGCGCTTGGGTCGCACATGCGACCTGAAGACTTTTGCCAATGCGACGGCCGTGTGCGTGCGACCGGGAAAGGGAAAGCAGAAACAGGTGGTTGCCGTCCCTGCCTGCGATGTCATTGGAGTGCCCCCTCCCGGCCATCTGGCGAAAATCTGGCGCCATCTGGCGGGCGCCCGACCCGCTTCGGAGAACCTTTCGCGGTACATACCCTTAAGGTTTGAAATCCGCGCCCATCGGCGGCTAGCGAAAGGGGTGGACGGGGGCGGGCGGGCGGTTGGGAAGTCGGGTGATTCGTATGCCGAGGGGTGGAGGCCGGGGCCCCGGGCTGGCCCAGTTCGAAGAGAGATAGGGCCGTGCATCCTCCGGGCGGCAGCGCGGGGGGCGGGGGTGCGCGACGCCGACGATGACTTGGTTCGGAATCCTGCACCCGATTCTGGCGCGACCGCCGTCGCCCCCTGTACGTCGGGAAGTGACAGTACCCGGGGAGGGGCCGGGGCATCCGCGCCCATTCCACGCGATCCTACCTGAGGAGGCGCAGTTCCACGTCCTGTCCTTCCTCACCCCGGAGGAAATGGTGCATTCCGCCATGGTCTGCCGGGGGCTAGGCCTGAGGAGCCCGGAGGAGCCGCGGTGGGACGCACAGTTCAACCAGTATGTGTCCCCGTTCGTGACGTGGTCCATTGTCGAAGAGGCCGCCAGGCTGGCGATGGGAGCCGCAGCGACGGACGACGAGCGGGATCAGCTCCCATTGGTGAGAGAACACAACTGGATCCAGCGGTACAACGAATTCTTAAAATTGCGGGAGCCCTTGTCGTTTGATTTGCTGTACGGGGATGTCGCGCCCACCAATGAGGGACGCTCGGAGGTGCGCGCCACTTTGGTGGGAGCAAACTGCCACGCGGCGGTCAGCGCCCACGTGATGAGGGGCGGAGTTCACTATGCGTCGTTCGAGATAACGGGGGACGGCGTGGTCGGTGTCGGAGTAGTGCCCGGGATGCATGTGGCGGAAAAGTCGCCCCGTCCGGTGTACGGACACTTGTTCAGGGACATCGATGGCAAGGCCGTGGGCACAGTAAAAATGTGTACATTCAACTGCGACATGGGCAGGGGTACCTGGAGCGACGGCCACGCCATCAACGAATACACCCTGTTCCCCAGAACAGAACGGGCGGGCAGCGGCGACGTCGTGTGCCTGCGTCTCAGTTTGAGGAAGGGAACGCTGACGGTCTTCAAGAACGGGAAGAGGCTAGGAACCATGAAGAGGGGGCTGAGAGGGGAGTTTTCCTGGTGCGCATACCTGTGCACCAAGCCGGGATGGACGAGGCCCAGCGTGCGCATCATCCGCGGGACTTCCTTCCCGGATGCCCCCCCCACGGGCTGATTGGGCTTTCCTTCGAGAGTTCGGCTCGTTTGTGTTGCTTTTGGGGTCGAGTGAGGGCTGAGGGGTAGACGAAGAAACATATTGTTTATAACTCAGGAGAATGGTAATAGTAGTAGTCTAAGTCTAGAGATGCAACCCCTCGACCGGTTCTTGTTGGGTCGTGAGTTTGTAGACTTTTGAAAATTTGAACGCGACGCAGTTTTCTCGCGGGACTCTCACTCGGACAAAGAGGCTATGGAGTGCAGGAGGGTAACGCGCGCGGTGCAAAACGAACCAATCCCCCGTGTCATTGCCGTTGCGGTCAGAGCAGTTAATAGCTTTCGCAGTCCCTTCATTCAGTGGGCGGCGGCAACGAGCTGGCTGCCCTGCGAGTTATTCTACGATGCTGACCGAATGGCCCCCCTCCAACCTCGACGGAGACAGCCTGCACATCCTCGTGACCTTTGGGGATCCCTTCTCGCCAAGGTTGCAGCGCACGAAGCTGCAATCGCTCCTCAACCGTGTGCCGACCGGGGATGCGTGGCAGGTCTATTGTCCCGATGTCTTTTACATGGGGGGCTGCTGCGGGGCGGTGTTTTCCACGGCCGACCGGGCGTCGTTCGAAAGGGAGCTGCGAGTTGTGAGGGAAATAAGGCACGGTGCGAGGGTGAAGGCGGGCAAAGGCGCACACCACGGGTCGTCCTTTGCGGACCCCACCGCGTACACTGACTTGCGGGTCATTGACGTCGACACGTCGGTGGAGGAGGCAAGTGAGGCGTTTGACAGAGCGCTTGCAGAGTACGATTCGACCGCCCGAAAAACAGCGAGAGGAAGGACTAGCGAAGTATCGGGGGCGCCATCCCCAAGGCCGGGGTCCAAGGAAGGCGCGCCGGCTGCGGGGCGGCGGGTGGATGGCGGAGAGCCCTCTCCCCCTGACAAGACGAACACAAAAGTGACGGTAGTGACAGTGGAAACCACCCCCCCTGTGCGTCACTACTCTTATGAGGTCCCGTCGTCGTTCGACCTCGGAGGCGATTGGCCCCTCGGGAGAGATGGGAATATCGAATGGGCGGTCGGAAAGGGCGACTCCGCATCGGTGGCGGGATACCTCGCTCGAGTGTGGGAGGGGCACAAGGAGTGGCTTGCCCTGCAAGAGAACATCACCCGGAATCAGTGGACGAACCACCTGGAGACGTACGAGAAGGACCGTCGTTTGGACGGCGTTACGAAAGAGAACTTCCTCTCGCTCCTGCGCGTGGGGTACCTCGCGGGAGAGCGACAGAGGTACGGCCTTCCGGCCGGAGTAAAGCACAACGGGGGCATCTCGGTGGAGGTGTTCCATCAACAGCTGAGCTTGGCATTCGAGGAGCACTTGGGGCGAGTCAGGTCCGTGGAAACGATGGACGAGCGTTCATTCCATCTCCTTCGCCTGTACGACGAAGATCCCCTCATGTCGCAGGCCATGCGTGACAGGCTATACACTGCCGTGAAGATCCGGTACGACCGCTGGATCACGGCGCCCCTCCCCCCACATGTTCAAGAGCAGATGGACGCGTGCGGGCGGGAATGGAGGGACACCCATCGCATGCTGATGTACAGCATGCGCGTGCCAGAAACAGTCGAAGGCTTACGCCACCAAGAGAGAACGCTGTACGAGCGGTGGGGCGTCGGCGAACCCCCGGAGGGGTCGAGGTGGCCGACGCCGCCACCTGGAGATACGGAGAGCAGCGACGACGAGGACGCGGGGGCGGCGGCTTCCGCGGTTTGCAAGACCGGCGCCTGACGTTTGGGGACGGGACGCAATGCGGGTTCTCCGTTCCACGAGTCAGTCCACCGCTGCTGGGTGCGCAGGCCTTGAGCGTTTGGTAGAGAGGAGGGCCGGTTGCCAGCACATAAGCGCGAGGCTAGGCTCACGCCTTTTAGTATTCGCATGGACCTCCCTACCCTTCTTTCTAGACCGCAGATTCACTCTCGATTCCCCTCACATTTTATAGCTCTGACCTTGCGCAATACCACACAAAGGTCCCAGGGCTCTCTATCCCTCCAAATACTCCAAGACGCGGGGAATGATGATATTCATGTCGCTGCCAAAGCTTCTACGGCGGGCCTGCCTGGTATTTGCATCCTGCTCATTGCCAACAATGTTTACCCTCCATATAGCCAGCTCGAGCATCGTCGTCACATCCAAACGATCGTAGTAGGCGAACCGCTCTCGGATTAATGTGATTTTCTGGCCCTCCGTCTGCTGAGGACGGGCAAGGATTTCGTTTACCTTTGCCTCTGCCAGCGCAAGCTGGCTTGTGTTCCTGTACTGTAACCATTTGGAGATGACCACCTCCCTGTCCCGTGGGACAGGCATTGTTGTTCTCATAAACTGGCAGCTGGAAACCCAAAAGTCAATCACCAGTGCAACGGGAGGAATGTTGATATGTTCCAGGGCAGTACAGCGATCAAATGCATCAGGATCGATGCAATGAACTCCCTCGCGCAGGGTTACTTCTGACAGGCTGGTGCAATGCTGAAACGCGTAGCCACCAATCAACATGGCAGAGGAGGGGATTGCGATACGCTCCAACGAGTGGCATTCACTGAACGCCCCTTTCTTGATCATCTGGAGCCCCTCCTGAAGCTCCACGTTCCTCAACTGATTGCAGCCAGCAAATGCGTACTCTCCAATTTTCAATACAGACGAGGGGATGCTGATGCGGAGCAGCGACGTACAATATTCGAATGCACCTCCTCCGATGCGCTGTAGTCCCTCACACAAAACCACTTCTACCAAATTGGTGCAGAGTTGAAACGCCCCCCCTTCAACCTTGGCAACAGATGCTGGTATACTGATCCGGGCCAAGGATACGCACCTGCAGAATGCAAATGATCCAATGCGTTGTATCCCCTCACAAAGCTTCACTTCCGCCAAACTAATACAGCAGTAGAATGCGCAACGCTCGATTGCATCAACTGATGATGGGACGGTCACGCTTGTCAGTGCATCGCAACGAAGGAATGCCGCCTTTCCAATCTTTGTCGCATTGCTAAGATCAATCTCCTGCAAACTATGACAGGCGGCAAATGCCCATTCGCTTATCTCAACCTCAGATGCGGTAGTCCAAACTACGCGCTCCAGCGAGAGGCAACCAACGAATGATTGAATTGAGAGGATGGTGACGTTGCTCAAATCAACAACCCGCAAATTGGTGCACCGGGAAAAGGCACTTTCTGGAATCACCGTCACCCCCGGCGCCACCCGGATCCGGCTGGCATTCCGGTGCCATGGCTGGACCACGCCGTCATTGTATTCGACCGATTCCTCTTCCATCGTTTGAAGTAGCCTCTTCAACAGCAACAGAGGAGGAGCGCAGCTGTGCGCAAGCACTTCATGTGATGCGGAGGAGGTGGAAAATCTGACCCGTTGAAGAAGATCCTTGATTTCAGGGGGGCAAAGGGCAGCCCTCTTTTTCTTCCCCCTC
>JALLAP010001004.1:0-11078 GCA_036939355.1 Thalassiosira profunda | reverse complement strand
TGAATCTGCGGCATTTGTGGGTTCGTGGGTGCAACCTTCGTTCGATGGAACGCGATGAGTGGGCCGACGTCTTCGACGCCCTGGCGATCAGTTCCGGACCGCTGGAACGGCTAACGTTGAGCCGCAACGGAATGAGCTACCTTCACAGTCACGTTGGAAAGTTGAAGAGTTTGACCTACCTCTTCGTGGAGGACAACGACGGAGGTGCCACAATGAAAAACAACACTCCCGGAATCGGCTTCGAGGTGCCGGACGAATTGGGAGAGCTGACGGGGCTGCGTTTCGTGTCCTTCTGCGGGAACAACGTCACTGCTCTGCCTCGCACCCTGGGCCGACTGCACGACAGCTGCGATTTGTACCTCCACCGCAACCCGAACCTCGCGTACCCTCCGCCAATGTACCAACGGAGCGTCAAGGCGATGCGACAATTCTTCCACCAGGAACGGATGACCTTGCTCCGTGGCGCGGTGCTCTTCATGCCGCACCGCAAGCGGGCGCGGTGGAGGGCGAACGAAAGGCTGTACAGTCCGGGCGGTTTCGGGTATCTTGTGTGCAAGGATCGGTTCGAGGAGACGGTGAGGCGGACCTCGATCACGCTGATGAGCGATTGAATGGGCTAGCGGCACCTGGAGGTCAAGAAAGCGAATGAACACAGGATATGCACAAAATTGTAAAGCCAAGCGACATAGAAGTCAGGATTTCAGGATGCCTGCTCTCGTGCCCTTGCTTCTGAACGAGCCTGCAGAGAGGGTACCTGGGTTGGGAGAGGAAGAAGAGAGGCTCGCTCGGTAGAGCCAAGCGTACTAATTCCGCCGTTTTTTTGTACGGAGCCTTCGGACCGACCATGATCCGACGAACCGACGAAAACACGAGTGAGGCAGGGATTTTTTTGCAGAGAGGCCCGCCCGGGCGTCATTGCATGGCCGCGGCACCTCTCCGCCGCTCTCCACGCCCCTCAGCGCCGCCATGACCGCCCGCGCTCCCTCTGCCGCGGCCGCGGCCCTCCTCCTCCTTTCCGCGGCCGTCGTGGCGCCGCGGACTGCCGCCCAACAGCAGCTCGGCGGAGGAGAGGAGTTCCTCCTCGACGG
Organism: Thalassiosira profunda; assembly: GCA_036939355.1. Lineage (NCBI taxonomy): Eukaryota > Bacillariophyta > Thalassiosirophyceae > Thalassiosirales > Thalassiosiraceae > Thalassiosira > Thalassiosira profunda. The sequence continues at coordinate 9,990 of JALLAP010001004.1, read as the reverse complement.
TTCACCTCTTGCTCATGCACCAGCACAGAGCTCGATGCCCGCGCGTCGATTGCAGCAGCCGTCGGATCCCACAACGCAACTGCAACTGCAACTGCCCACGCCGAACGTTCCCGCGCAGACGGCAAACAACGGCGGCGGCGGCGGAGGGTGCACCGACACCCCGGGGTGGACCGACAAATACAACGACACGTGCTCGTACTATTCCAGCCCGGCCATTTGCACGGCCGAAGGCGGCACAGACAGCGACGGGGGCATGGGGACGGCCAACGACCATTGCTGTGCGTGCGGCAAGGGGGAGAATGGCGCGGGAGCGGCATCGCAAACAGGTCCGGCTCAGCCAGCTCAGCCTGCCCAGCCGGTGACGCCACCGACGCCCGCAGCTCCAGTTCCGGCCCAGCCAACTCCGGCGCAGCCGGCACCGACGGCAACCAATGGGGAAACGACGGTCGCAACGGCTTGCACTCCCGGCGCGGCGGGGTGCACCGACGACGGACAACTCGGCACGTGCGGAAAAAAGGACCGGGGCAACGGCGTCTGCGCCGACGGGACGTGCTGCTCCAAATTCGGCCACTGCGGCGCCACCCCCGCCCACTGCGACGGGACCACCCTCCCGCCCACCGCCCCGCCCTCGGACGCGCCCACCACCCCCGCCCCGACGTCGAAGTACGCGGCCATAACCCCCGGCCATCGCAAGTTCTGCGGCCCCAAGGTCGTGGGGGGGTTCGCCGTCGCCCAGGACACGTGCTCCAAGGAGATGGAGTGCGGGTTCGAGACCGCCGCCACCGCCTTTGGTTCGACGGGGAACGACTGCCCGAAAGGGTTGATGTGCTACGACGGAATCGTGTGCGAGCCCCCGACGGTGAGTCCGACGGAGGCCCCGACGTATAGCCCGACGGTGAGCGGGGCCCCGACGGAGGAGGGACAAACGCGGCCGCCGACGGCGTCGCCGGTACGGATGCCGACGTACGAACCGACGACGGAAACTCCGACGTACCAACCGACGAGGTATGCGGCGCCCACGGTCCCGCCGGCGAATGTGGTGAACAGCATCACCAACCGTGGGTCGTACTGCGGGCAGTCGTTCCAGGCGGCGGTGAACAAGTGCCGTCCGGAACGACGGTGCGCGAACGACGGCGATTGCGAGCGGGGGACGTGCTGGCCGGGCGTCAGCTGCACGTTCGAGGCGGGGGCGTCGGAGCTGTTTCGGGGAGACGAGGACGACGACGAGGGGCCGGGTGCGGAGCCGGACTTTGGGGAGGAGTACGATCCCAACGGCGGGGCGGTCGGTGGATTGGGCGTGGGTGCGGTGGCGGCTGCGTTGGCGTTGGCCGGGGTGGGCGCGTGGCTAGTGTAACGGCAATGCAACTGCAGCACAAACGAGATGCGCACAAAACGAGATGCACTCCAATCGTCGCGATGTTTTCACACTCTATTGGTGCGGGCACCGTCTGCCAATGCACCACCACCGGAGCCAACTCTTTCCAGCGTGCGAGCCACCTTCAGAAATTCGTTGAACGACAACGTGCCGTTTCTATCCCTGTCTGCCTCTTTGAATAATTGCTCGAGTCGCTCCTTCGGAATGGCCTCCTCGTACCTTGCAACGAACTCGGATAGCGTCACCTTTCCGTCGCCATCGGCGTCGATTTCGACAAACAGACCCTTCTTCGGTATGCACTTCAAATCCTCCTTCTTCGGAGCGACGTACTTATGCCCCGCCATCGAATGGAACAGCTCGCTCTGGGCCGCGACGGCTCTCCATGCTTTGCACAACTGTGAATAGAATATGGATGCCTTTGCAACATAGCTTGCACTGCAGATTGCAGCAATAGGATACCTGTAGAACGACCTCTATAAACTTGTCATGCTTCGGCACTATAATCTCAAGCCGCCTTGGGCACCACCTCTCGGTGCGTCACCACGCGGCTGCTGAACGCCTCGTTCGGCACGATGGCACCAGCGAACAACTTCACTCCCTTGCTCCTGCCCTCCCGGTGGGTCTTCTCGGCCATGTTCAAGATGGCCCGTTTGTGCTTCCGTTGCACCATCTTCTGGGCCTCGCTGCAGTCCTTCCGCTTCCGCTTCCGGGTCATCCTGCGATTGGCCGCGTCGAATGCTCGTTGGGTGCACTCCACTGCGTCCTTGCGGGGGAGGATTTCGTACCTCCCGGAGGCGTCGCATCGGAGGTACCGTCCCCCGGCCTCGTCGAGTACGCTCGACACGACCTCCTTGGCGATCTTCCGCTTGCCCCGTCGGCCGGACGCCGCCCGGTACGATCGCATGCGGATGGCGAGCAGGATCTTCAGCCGGTTGTTCCCCGTATATCCCCGCTCCTTCGCCAGGCCCTTCCCCTCCGCGTCGCACACCACGTCGAACGGCCCGGGCTCCTCTTCGGACTCGTCGCGGAGGGGCGCCTTCCCCTCCGCCGCCTGGCAGAGCATCTCCAGAAACGGCGCCGGCTGCTCGCGCTTCGGCGGCGCGCTGCTCTCGACGGGCTCCAATTCGAGGGCTCTCTGGACCATCCGCACCGTCGCGGGGCCATCGCGCTCGAACTGCCGCCAGCCGCCTTCGTGCTGGACGAAAAACCGCCCGTGGGGGACGCAGCGGTCGCAGACCGTCTCTAACACTAGGCCGGCGACGGAGGCGCAGGCGGCCTCGTCGCCGACGGAGCGGGCGGCGAGGTACCGCCGGCGGAAGAGGGAGAGGAGGACGCGGACTGCAAAAAGTGTGCACAACATGCGAACGTAAGTTTTGCAATGCAATACGAAATGCACATCACGTGTCGTAAATGATCAAACCGCAAATCCTGCGACAAGCGCCAAACTCACAGCGGCGGTTGCCAACGTCGTTGCCCGGGGCGAAGCGGAGGGGTGCGGCGGGGTCGGTGCCGGAGGGGAGGAGGAGGACGTCGTACCCCTGGAGGCGGACGGTGGGCGCGCCGGGCACGGCGTTTGTGGGCGGTTGCCGGTGATTCATGACTGCGCCTTTGCAATTTTGCAATGCTCCGTTGGCGCCGAGTGTAGTGGATGGAACATGGAACGCCCCTCCACTCTCTTGCATCATCGGCGAGATGCAAAGGCCCCGACAACGACAAAACGTGAAGCAAACCGCGACCTCTCGACCGTGTGGCTCGCAGCAGAGGCCTCACTCCAAGCAAGAAGGTCGCCGACGGTCTTCGTTCCCGAGGGTTCTTTGTTGAGACATCGTGCCGCAAATCCTGCACAGCTTTACTCGGACCGATCCCGTGCCCGATTCGCGACTGTCGGAAGGCCTATCTGGAGAACGATATCGAATGCAGAAGAAGGTCATGAGAGATGGTCATTGTATCACTTGTACACTGTGAGTGCCACACGCTGGTGATGATTTGCGAAGTGGGGAAAGGCTGCCCGCCCTCGCACTCAGCTACACTTAGTCTTCATTTCTAACCAACTGACTGTCTTCGAGCATTTGGGTCCTTGCTCGCAAGTATGCCTAAGTGCTAAGTAATTCAAAAATGCCTGCCTCCAATCTGCATTATGCCACAACCTCCTTCCCTGCCCACATATCGTACCGCTTCCCGGTGTCAACCTTGCCCTCGCAGTGATTCTTCTTGAAAAACGTCATTGCATCGTTCGTCGCCCGCGTCAACGCACACACCATGAACGCCTCATTCTGTTCCTTCTCGGCCGTGATCTCCTTCCGGTCCTTCTCCGACTTTCCCTGCGGAACCACCGAGAGATACTTTCCCGATCCGAGATCCATCGGCGGTTCAACCAATAGCGGATGCTCGCACGTAAATATCTTGTGCGGCACCTTTCGCTTGCTGAAGAAGAATTTATCGACGTGATACCGCTGACAGAAGTGTATCACCGACGGGACGGGATGCACGGCGTGGTCTGGATTAGAAGCAAAGCTGCACACCTCCGGCGCCGGTATGTCTTTCACCAACTTCCACCCCTCGCCGCCGATGCCCGCCGAGGATACCATCATCGAATCGATCAGCATGTGCGGTAGCTTGAGGTGCGCCGCCGCGATGCAGTACGCGTACATCTCTGCAAGGAGGTGGGGGTACTGAGCGTGCACCCGCGGAGCGAATTCCGACCACGTGACCGCAATGTCGTACATGTCCTTCGCCGTCACCACGTAGGGCGGCCCTGCCGGGTAGTAAATCCCCGCGGTGGGTTGGTCGACCGCCTTCGCCGGGCTGTCCGGTCCGGCAATTGCATCCAAATCGAACTTTCGCCATTGCGCCCCCAAGCCATAGGTCTGCGCGAACGGATTGCCGTGCGTCACAATCTTCGGATCCTTTTCCTGATAGATCTTCTTCCGCCGGGGTCCCACGAGCGTCTCCCGCACGCTCGAGAAGTCGTCCGTCAACGGCCGCAGCAACAGGAAGTCCGGATCCGTCAAGATGATCACATCGTCGGGATGCTTCATTTGCTTCCCCGAGGCATTCAATCCCAGCAGATCGTTCTCCTCCAGGAAATGCTTCAGCCCGAACGGTTTGTTGAAGAACTTGTAGTCCCCCTTCACGTTCCCCTCCTCGTCCTTCACCCCGCTGAAGTGGGGCGTGAAGTGTACCCGAAACCGGTCGCTCATCTTTGACTGGATGTGGTCCTCGTGCCACGCCTTTTCCTCGGCCAATTGCTCGTCCGTGCATCCGGACGCGATGCGGGTGACGTAGCCCGGCTGCTTTACTTTCAGGGCCGAGTGGAAGAACAAGTAGGATTGCCAGTGTTGGAAGGACCCGCCTGCGTTTGTGGAAGGCGATGTGAGAATGCAAAAGAGTAATGCACACTGATGTGCACAAGATGTGCCCATTGCAAGCAACTTACAATCCGTGCTAAAAATGATATGAATTGTTGCATTGGTGGCAGGAGACACGAGGCCCACGGGATCGAGCGGCGCCTCCCGCGCCCGGGCCGCGCCCAACGCCCTCGCCGACGCTGCGGCCATCGAGGAGGACGGACCAGCCCCCTGCGCAGGGCGGCGTATCCTTCCCCTCGACGCCGCCATCCCCGAAAGAAAGGCAAAGGCGCACCCCCCGCCGAGGACGATGAGCGTCCCGATGAGCGATCGGGGGAGGAAGTTGCAAAGGCCGCCGCCGTTGGACGGGCGTTTCCTCCGCGGCCGGCCCTGGGCGCCCAGGTCCACCCAGTCGCTGCCGTTGGACGAGGCCGCCGCGGACGAGCGCGGCCGTCGGTTGACAACCATTGCGGCGGTCCGATCGAGCCACCCGCTCCACCGCCGCGTTGTGTGTTGGGGGCAGCTGTATTGTCGCCAGGAGGGCGAACTGGCAAGGGTGAAGTAAGCTTGGCGTTGAAGGGAGTGCGCGGGGAAGGCAAGGAGGTGAGAGAGCGCCGCGGGGTGATTTCTCGCCTGTAGGATTTAACGAAGGAATAAGTATCTTTTACGAGGGCGGATTTGTGTTTTGGCAGGAGGAGAAGGGGCCGCGCGGGCGGGTTCCACGCCCTTGCTCGGGCACCTCCGCCATGCCGTCCTCCTCGACCTCGTGAGCCTCGGCTTAGAGGTGGAGGGCGAGCTCAGCCCTCGCTCTGCGGCGAGGCTGGCGTCGCCGCCACGGCAGAAAATGGCGGGGTTCGGAGGCGTCGCGCCCCCTCTTCCATACTCGCCCAAGCGAAAGGAGGGCGATGATGGGCTGCAGTGGGGATCGCGGCCGTGGCGCACAAAGCTGCGAATTGGCGCCCTCTTCTTGGCGTTGGTGGCGTTGGTGCTTTTGCGCCTCGGGAGCGATGATGCAGAGAACGACGTCGGGGTGACTCTGCCCTCGGATCATGCGGTGATGGGTGATGGGTCACGTGGAGGCGAAGGCGCTATCAGTGGGCCCGCAATCGTGAAGGTGCCCAGGGAGCACAACGCGACAACCTCGTTCGACGAAGCGTCCGTACAGTTTCCCGACACATCAAGTGCACAAGACAGTGCAGCGGTCGAAGGAATCCAGATGGATTCGGGGGGCTTGCACTGGACCGACTCTCACCTTCCACGAGACGCAACAAACCAAACCCGCCACGACGTGCGAATATCCTTCCGCCTCCACTCGCCCGACGTCGTCCCATACCCCACCAACTACCTCTCGGTGCAAGGGTACGCCTGCCCTCTGGGCACGTTGCCACCATCCCTTTCGGGACGACGAAGCGTCCTGAACTTCACCGCGACAATCTCCACGGATCTGAAAATATTGTTCGTCGGAGATTCGATCAGCCAGCAGTTCGCCGAGGGATTCTACTCCTCCGTCCACTCTGACGACTATGCCGGAGGTTACACGATACTGCGGTCGTTCGTAAACGACGGCGAGCCAATCTTTGCCAATGGAAAGATTTTCAGCCGATCTGGATTGCACGTGTGCTCCTCCCTCGTGGCGCCTGCGCGAGGCGGGGGCGTCTCCGCGTACTGGAGGGTGCTCGAACTGATGTCCAAGACGACGGAACGAAAGTCATACGTCAATTGCAAGAAAGAAACGTATTGGAACGCCGGTGAGGCAGCATTGCTATCGGACCATCGGTACAACCATCCTCCGGGTGCAACCAAGAAAGGAATGGAGAAGGTGGAAACGACCAGAAACAACGGGGCGACGACGTGGGTGCGCTCTGAGACTGACAACAGCACCAAACGTCACCGAGTGGGGGGCTTCGACGCTTGCGTGCTGCGACCGCAGCACGGGTGGATGGCATTGGGCGACATCACGCGAGACCGAATAGAAGAGGAGATACGTCTCTGTGGAAAAACAGCTGGTGCGCAGACTGCCATCGTGTCGACACTGCCATTGAACAACAACGTGCTGACGCCCGAGGACTGGGACGGCATTCTCCGAATCAACGAACAAATACGCGACATTGCACTGGAGTGGAACGCCTCTGCTGCTGATGAAGTGCGCTGGGTGCTGGTGCAGGAGTTTGGGAATCTCACGAATCAGATTCTCTGGAGGAACGCCAAACACATTGGATACAACATAACAATGCCTGACTTTTCGCAAAGCAACGGATGGGAACGACAGGGATCCGAATTCCTGCTGCACCGCTACCACGGAATCAAAGGCAATCAGCAGCATGCACCATCCATACCGATGGTCTGCGCATACCACATCGACCAGCCCTTCTCGACGAAGAACGAGACCGCCGGGCAGTGCTTCTTCAACAAAATCTCTCGCGACGGAATGCATTGGTGCGTGGAGACGTTTGGTCCGCGGTACGCGGTGAGCGTGGCCTGCTTGCTTGGCTGCGTGTACAATGGGGGCGGCCCGGACGTCGCAGGCGATGCTGGCGTGCGACGGTGCGAGCATGAATGCAACGATCGATTCATGTCCTTGACTCCCGTGGAGGAGAGCTGGATTGGAACGAATGCGACGCTGTATTCGAAGAGCGGATAGCTCTGAGAGCCTCTCCGACAGTCAGGGCAGCAACGGGGCCTCTTGATGCACAACCTGCTTCAGTGGTTCAGAATTTTTCATACAACAACATCACATCGTCAACGACTAATGCACTGCAATTGGGAGTACCTTCAATCAAAGGGATACTCTGGCCGAGCTCTTCTCCAACACTCCAACCAACCCCTTTCTTCGGCACTCGCCCTCAGCGAGGGTGCCTGCAAATATAAACAAAAAAAGCTTCGCCCGCAATTTCATCTTGCTCACTGGCGCAGAGGAAGCGTGTTGGGCTCATAACCCAAAGGTCCTAGGATCGAAACCTAGGTGAGCAACGCAGGGGGTGTAGTTCAGGGGCAGAACGTCTGTTTCGCATACAGAAGGTCCGGGGTTCGAATCCCCGCACCTCCAGTTGTTTGCATCTCCCTCCACTCTACCTAGGAGAGGCTGGCGAGGTTGGTCTCTTTTGCGTGTGCGGAGGGCTAATCCAGCAGTGTTTATTGTTGCACGTTGTGGTTGTGGGCACACTCGTACCTACGCACAGGAGATCAAAAATATCTGGAGTTTTGATATGATTTTGATTGTGTCGGTCGGTCCATGCTGAGATGTTTGGAGTTGGAGTGGAGTTTCGGCGGTCTCTCTCGGTCAGTGTCTTCGAAGTTTAACCCTCCTTTCGACGGAGGGATCCTTGGCCCAACTTGACGATTTGCTGCACAAAAAATGTGTCCATCTTCTTCATCTTCACTATGGCTATGGTAGTGAGAGAGTAGGTAGAGAGTATAGTAGGTACACGACGAGATATCTCGGAAGAGATAGATTACCTACGGACCTGCCCTCCTTCTGTCTCTTCGGCTCTCTCTAGAGAGATAGAGTCCTCCTCGACTGCATGCAACTGGTCACCTCCACCCCAGCCCAGCACAAAAAGAAGCTTTGAGCGAGACGAGAGGGCACACTCGTAATAGTGTGCCTATTTGTGATTGCACACGGGGGGTACTATGCATTGGCAGTGTCAGATGTTCTGTTCGACTCGTAGCTCGCGCTTCTGCGCGGGGATGATGTTGTTCTGGCTGATCCCATCGTGATTCAGGATTGCTCCTTTAGCCTGCGGGCATGCTATGGCATTCTCCTCCTCTGAGAGTATGGTGCCCAGGTTTGTCACACTTCGAACTGGATGGAACGAGAGTTTCAGAGGAGACCAGGACGCCTCCCAGCCAATTTGAAGTCGTCCAATCCCGAGAGGGAGAGAAACATGACCAAAAGGACAGTGCGCAATGCCCCCCGGGCATTGCGCCAGGTTACCCTCTAAATTCCAATGTTTTGGCCAAGACTCTTGCTAGATATCTGTTACATTCGTTGTCCTTGACGGGCCCTCGGCGGGAGAACTCTCTCTTTCTTGCAAATCCGCCTATTATTTGCATTGTCCCACCTCATTCGGATGTTCACACTTCTCGTGTTCGACGCAAACGTTATGGTGCCAATACAAAGCATCACACCAATTGCAACGCCAACAATACTCCCAAGTGTCATATTCCCACCCCTTCTTCGCCAAATCAACCGTGCCGTCAGGCATGATCGGCCACATTCCCTGGGACATAGCCCTAAAGTCAGGTGCAGCAGCGCGCTTGGGATCAGGCTTGGGTCCGGCCTTTGGTTTCAAACTCTGTGCACCCCTTTTCAACTTGATCCCCTTCTTGGCCGCAGCACGAGCAGCCCGTTTTCTCATCTTGTCATTGTGTCGAAATTGCAAGTGCTCGTCCGGACTCATCCGCTCAAAACGCAATTTGTTCGTTCGGCTATTCCGGTGCGATATTGCACCCTTCTTCTCGCGAGGTAGATTGCGATAGTATTTTCTGCTCGCAATTCTTTGCCTCTCCAATTTGCCATCGTGTTTTTGCTTCGCTGCCGTTTCCCTCGATGCAATGGCATCCGCCTCCGTCTTGGCTTGCGCGGCAGACACGGGTTTAGGCATGATGCACGAGCCGGGGGTAGCTGAAGGGGGCAGAGCTGTGGACGATGCTGAGCACGTATCTGTGCAATTGCAAACAACCTCGCTGCGTCGCGCTATTTTCTGAGTCGGCCGGGAGCGCTGGAGGCGGAGCTTCCAGGTGACGGTAACGCGGCGAGGGGCGAGCGCCGGTCTTGGCTTCGTTGAGGGCGTGGAAGCCGCTCTCGCCGGCGACGATAGGTGACGCTGAACGAACCGAACTTTGTTTTTGTTGACACGGTGTGTGGGGGGCGTTCTCGTGGGCAATCCAAAATTAGCGGGCATTGCCCGTTGCCCATGGTTGTAGGTACCTTCTGTAAGTACAACACTATCTCGCTGATCTGAGTCGCTGTATGAACCGCTGTAACGTCCATTTCTCAGAAAATTTTGTCCATTTCTCAGCAACGCGTCCATTTCTCAGCGACTTTGTCCATTTCTCACCGTATTCCACAAGTCCCCATCGCAGGTTACAAACAGGTCATTTAAAGTACCGGCCCGCAATTACTTATGTCACTTACAGCAAATTTTGAGTCGATTGTTGTGCTGTTGCAGTTAGATACCAATAATTAACCCTAAATAGGGATATTGATAGGACACCCCAGTTGGCGCAATTGCACGGTTCTCTGTTTTTGCGCTCGGGGGGCCCCTC
>JALLAP010001003.1:0-14556 GCA_036939355.1 Thalassiosira profunda | reverse complement strand
CGGCCACGCCCGATTCGGTGTCCAAGCCGGCCTTCTCGGACCGGTACTTCACCGCTGCCAATCGCGACATTGTCGGGCTGGCACTGGACATCGTCGAGAGCGAGCGATTGGGGATGGTGGGCAATTGGGGCGTGACCGCGGTTCAGGCGTGGGAAGAAGCGTGGGAAGATCACAACAGCCCCCGAGTGGTGCGCCGGGGAGATATCGATCCGGACAGTGGCGTAAGGGAGGCGAGTCCTTTAACTGCTACTCATACTTGATTAGTATTTGTCGACCCTACGAGGCGTGATCTAGTCAACGATCTCCGCCAGCTCGTCTTCGTGCATGACCTCCTCGTCGTCATCGGTGTAGCGCACCTTGTAGGTGGGCCCGTCGTCCCATCCCCTGTCAACGACCCAGCCAAGAAAATCAACACCGTCGAAAACTTTGGACACGCTGGTGCCCTCAGGATACCTGTACTCGACGTCGTCGCCGCCCTCCTCCAGCTCATCACCGCCGCCCAGCTCGTGTCCCGCGGCAGAGTTCTCCTCGTCGCCGCCGCCACCCAGCTCATCTCCCGCGACAGAGTTCTCCTCGTCGTTCATTCCGACGGCCTGTTCATGCAAGCCACAGTTGCAGCCGTTGATCGTTCCTTCACACCGTTGGATGAGCAGCTTGAATTGGTCGTTCTGCCACCTGGTAACACTAGCGGGGCCGTGTTCGAGGCAGTTCCGCCTGAACACAGATGAATTGGCCCTGCCGTTCAACCGGTCAGCCCTGCCCTCTGGTCTGAAAGACATGCGCTCAGCGATGAAAGGCCAACCCGGCCCCTTACCTCCGTAGCCCCACTCCAAAATGCGCGACAGGAATTCCAGGTCATTTGCAACCGTGAAAGCTCCCATCCGCACCACGGCCCGAGTATCCTCTTCTGCAGCGTCATTGTCGCCACCCTCCGGAGGCGGCTCGTTGTTGTCGCGCTCGCTGTTGCGCTCGCACGTTGCTTCGTGCTCAGCTGCCTTGTCGAAGGTGACGTACCATTGCCCGCAATGGCTGCATTGCCAATCCTGTTTCTCTACCGAGTCCACTTCTCCAGCGCAGTATACCTGCAACCACGCAGGAAGGGCCACGCTCTGTGCGTTGAAAGCATTACCCCACGCCATGGCAAGTTCGCGTCGAATCTCGCCCTCGCTTCGCCCAGAGTCACCGTATCCACGCATAGAGGCCGCAAAGACTCTCTCGTTGAAGTAGTCCTCGGTCAGCTTGAAGATGACGGGCTTGCACGGCTTCCGACAGAGGCACTGTTCGGAGGTCGGCAGCTCGGGTAACACTCTGCAGACGGTCCGCCCCTGGTTGTGCCCCTTCGACTCCTCGGTTATGTTGTCGGGGTTGCAGTCTCGGGCACCGCCCGTCTCTGTCACCTGAAGATGCGCCAGGTGAGACGCCTCGTCCAACTGGGCCCGCGCGAGATTAGGGTGAAGGCCTCCGGGTGGCGCGACAATCGATGCCATAGTTTGCAATGCGTATGCGGCTCCTCGATCGCCACCTCGAGCTCGGAGCCACTCGTTGCGGTCCAAGAGCATCTCAGCATACTTCGTGCACACCGGGCCTGTCGGATACAGCTTCCCAGGGACATTCGCCGAGGCCCAAGAGTTGTTCACATGCGTTGGACTCCCCCAACTCGCCTTCGGTTCGAGTGTCAGCTGTTGGACTTTGTTGCCCAGCCCGACGTGTTGGTAGAATAAAGCACCACTGCTGCGCTCGTCTGCCGTCGCACCAGGCCTCTCTGACACGAGTTGTCCCCGCGCCGCCCGAAGATAGACTTGATGAGTCGCAAGCAACCGCGGGACAACGTTTCGGTTGTACTCGTCGGTTTCCGCCTGAAGAGCATCGTCTGGCGGGTTGAGTTGGCACTGAATCGGCGCCAGAGCTTCAAGCTCTGGCCGAAGGTCCTGCAGAAAGCCAGGAGGGATGCTCTGTCGCCCTTCGAGGACGCCCTTGAAGGTCACTCGCTGCGCAATGCCCTGCACGACGACTCCGGCGTCGAGGTCCTCGAAGCCGGCCCTTGGGCGAAGCGCCACCCACTCGTGGTGGACGGAGACGAGCAGGTCCTCGTCCGAAAGCCACGCAGGTCTGGTCAAGCGGTCGTCTTCGTCAAAGAGCTGCGCGTAGGTGTCGCGGAGGGCCACTCGCACCTCCCTCTCGTCGCCGCAGTTGGCAAAGTGGCCCCTGCTGCCCTGGACTAGTTCGATCAGCACGTCGTTCTCAAAGCGGGCACGGGTGGCCAGCTGCTCTCTCGTCCGACCAGGATAGCATTCGATCACACACTGCCAGTGGATGAAAAGGAACTGGGCGCATCGCTTGCCCATCAAGTTCGCGTCACGGTTTCCAAGTGCGGTGTTGCGCGGGTTGCAGTCCCGATGTGGCACCGGGTCGACCGCAGTTCCCGTGGGTCAGGTGCAGGAGCTGAAGCTTTTGCACTGCCGCCTCCCTTGCGGTCAGCTTGATGGCTCGGTTGGCCGGAAATTTGTTCTGAATCGAGATCTCATCGAGGAGCAACTGCAATCCATTGTCAAGAGTCTGAAACTTTGTCAGCCATTCGTAGAGAAGACGCACGAGCCAAGGTAAGAGCACAGAATGCCCGCCCCGCCCCCCAACTGTTGTTTCTTGCCTTCTAGAAGCTCCATTAATCCCGTAGTTGTTGAAGACCATCGCACCGACGAGCCTCTCCTCGGCGCTCAATTCTTCGCGGCCGTCAACCTCCAGAGTGTCAACCAGACGGTCCTGTTCCACATGTCGGAGAATCAGGGGCAAGTGACGACAAGAGTGGTAGCACAAGCCGTTGTACTCGTTTGCCTTCGCGTTCGTGATTGTTTCCCCTGAGTCGTCGCCAAGCACGGCAGTCCGGTCGTCGACGCTGCATCGGACCAGTTGCAAGGCAGCGACTTGAAGCTGTAGCTTCCCCCGACTGTCGACGCGGATGTCCCGCCGATAGTTCCAAGCCATCGTCCCCAAGAGAGAGAGAGAGAGAGAGAGAGGCTTTATTGTGAGGGATTTCAAATCGTCCCAAAATTTTGAAATCGAAATTTCTCATTTGAGAATTTCAAATCCATTGTCTCCGTCCTCAACCCCCCTTCCCCCACACACAGTAGAGCCATGCCAACAGGTGCCAACTCCACCGAAGAGTCGTATGGCCAGGCCAGAGCGAATGACGTGAGCAGCTTGATGGCCAAGGCCAAGGCCAAGGCCAAGGCTGGGAAGGCCAAGGCGAAGGCCGAGGGTCAGCCCAAAGCCAAAAAGCGAAAGTCTAAGGCGTCGAAGACATCCAAGGCATCCAAGAAGAAGTCGAAGAGCCGACGCGTATCCTCGGACGAAGACGATAGTGCGTGGGAAGGCGAGGAGTGAAGTAGGAACAATGCCACGGTGCGGTTGTTGCATAAATTGGTTGTTGTATCAAGCGTTGGGGCGGATGAGGCCGTGAACGTAGTAGCATTGACACTCTAGAGTTCAATCGCGCGCTTCCCTCGGCCTCCAATTCATTGCTTTCCCCATCAATACCCCTGACAGCACCCGCTACACCTCACATCATCGGCCCTCACTCCTGTTCTCCTTGCAAAGAGCATCGCACCCGCGATGTGTTACCCTTCCGGTTCGCCAACGCAGTATTGTGTGGATTCATATCCCGTCGAGTTCCGCAATGGTGGGTCAAGTGGAGCAGGTCGACGTCTCCCCCCTCGGCGTGGACGTCGATGTCGACGTGCTCCCCTCCTCCCGCCCGGAGGAGGGCGTTTCCTCTCCCCTCCTGGACGACGGGGGCATCGGGCCCCTCCTCCACGGCGTCGTCGTCTCCTCCCCCCGCGGCGTCAGGGGCATCAGCATACACACCCCCCCCCTCCTTCGGCGTCGCCATCGACGAGATCTCCTTCCTTGACCCCGTGACCACGGCCGTGGTACGCCACCCCGCTCCCCGTTCCAGCTCCTCCCGCTCGACGCATCTCGGACGACGTCGTTCTGGAGGTGCTTTCCTCGGCGTCCTGCGTGAGCTCGTCGGTCTTGGTGCTGTCGTCGTTGTTGGGCTGTAGTTTGCTCGGCTCGTCCGACGGAACTAGGGAGGGGACTGAGGCGTGGGAGGCGAGCAAACTTGCATTGTTGTTGTTGCTGCCATTCCTCGCGCCCTCCCGAATTCCGGCCCACACCGCCTGGTTCGCAGCGCCGCTCATCGCAACCAGAAGGTGATGGGAGGGGGAGCAGGCCAAGCGAATGGGGAGCAGCTACTGGCGAGGGCCCTACTAGTATTGACCTCGCTGACTCTCGTGAGCAATGAGCAAGCTGAAAATAAAGCGAGCGCGGGAACACGCCTGCTGGAAAGGCGCGCGCGCAGCACTGCGCGCAGCCAGTGTGCGCTGTGCGTCACTTTTTCGCCCCCGAGCCATCACAACTCTCTCTTCTGCGCTCCCCTCTTCGCGCCGCCTCCTCCGAGGAGCGGCTGGCATCGACGCTGCTGCCTCAAGCGATGTCCCGTCGCGAAGAAGTCGACACGCGGTCATGGGCGGGCACCGATCCACATATGGAACCGCCGGGTCGGCACTTTGACCAATGCTGATCATCGTCATAAAACAATACAAGCTAATAACCCCTGGACTGCTTTGTTGCTACCCCTCCAAGAACCGCAGGACGCCCGGAATGATGATGTTCAAATCACCGCCACAGCTTCTGCGGCTCGCTTGCCTCGCCTCCACATCCACCCCATTCTCGTTTACGTTGACCCTCCAAATTGCAAGCTCGAGCATTGTCGTCAAATCAAGCAGATCGTAGTACGCGAACCACTCGCGGAAGCATTCGACTTTCTCACTCTGTCTCAGCTGCTGACGACCTAGGATATCGTTCACCTTTGCCTCGGCATGTTCCAGCTGGCCCTGGCTCCGGTACTGCATCCACTTGGAGACAACCAACTTCCTCCTCCGTGGGAAAGCCATTGTTCCTCTTCTCGATAGCTTGAACTAACTCCAAGCGCTCGATGTCAATCACCAATGCAATGGGAGGAATGTGGAGACGCTCCAGAGCGTCACAGCCAACGAATGCATGCCGTTCAATATCATGGAATCCCTCACTCAGAGTCACCCCTGACAAATTGCTGCAATCGTAAAATGCATTTCTGCCAATGGATTCGACAGAGGATGGGATGGTGATATGCTCCAACGATCTGCAGCAAGTGAATGCCCCTGTCCCAATCCCTCTCAGCCCCTCCCGAAGCACAACATGCCTCAACTGTTTGCAGCGAGCAAATGCACCACTTCCGACTGTCAACGTTGTCGAGGGGACGGTGATGCAGACTAGCGAGCTGCAAAGTTCGAATGCTGACTCATCAATCTTTGTGACAGATGTTGGGATGTTGATTCGAACCAGTGGTCTGCAATCCATGAATGCCCTCTTTCCAATGCATTGCACCCCCTCACCGAGATCCACTTCCATCAACATGTTGCAACTGGAGAATGCGTACTCTTCAACTTCCGCAACATATGATGATGGGATAATTACGCGTTTCAGTGAATCGCAACGAAGGAATGCCGCCTTTCCTATCTTTGTCACGTTGCTGAGATCAATTGCCCTCAAACTCCGGCAACCGGCAAACGCACGATAGCCAATCTCAATTGAAGAGGTGGCGGGCCAAATAATGTGCTCCAACGAGCGGCACCTATCGAATGCCCGCGGCGAGACAGTGCTGACGTTGTTTAGATCCAACGCCCTCAAATCGTCACAGGACAGCGACGTTTGGAGCCATCCGAATTCGGTTGGCATTCCGGTGCCTTTCCCGGACGTCGCCGCCGTCGTATTCGACCCACTCCCGTCCATCCTCCGAGTGCACCCCCTCACGGCGCCACCCCCAATACTATCAGCAGCAGGCGCCGCCGCCGTGGAAGAACCAGACGAGGAGGCCGATGACGACGCCGAGCGCAACGCCGCAGCCACCCAGAACGAGAAGGTGTCCTCTCGGTGGCCGCGACAGGTAAATGCCACTGCCACGGCGTTGGGTGGATGCGACGTCCGAAGCCGACGGGGCCATAGAAGAGGTGATGCAGCGGTGCAATTCCCCAATACAGCGTGTCGTGGCGGCGAAAATTCACGCGACGATCAGCCGACGATGCAAATGGCAACGCAGCGAAATCCCGCGCAGATCCGGAGGCCGCTGGGCGGTTGTTGCGAAGAGTCCGCCGGCACCGATGCCCCCTTCATTCAAATGCACCAGATGCAGACGAGAAGCCCGACGGCGGCAGCAGACGCAGCACGCGGACGGCCGAAGGGGCGATGCGGGGGCAAAGGGGTCGCTCTGTGGCCGAGGCTCGGTCGTCGCCGCCTCCCTGCCTGAAAGAGTGCGTGGGGAATTGGTCTACCTAGGGCAGAAGATAACTACGTACGTAGGTAACTGCTCTCGGCTCATTTTGGTTGCATGCACCTCGAGGCTCGAGGTGCACCTCAACAACTTCAACGGCATGGACGACGATAACTTCTCCCTCTCCTCCTCGTCGTCGTCCTCGGACGACGGCTTCCTCGCGTCCGCCCCCGGCGGCGGCAAATTGGGCCCCGGCGCCACCCCGCAGGACCGCGAGGCCTTGGTCCGCAAGAAATTGCTCGAGAGCTTTTACGGGGCCGCTGCTGCTGAGCCCGAGCAGGCTGCTGCTGCTGCTGATGACGATGATGAGGATGAAGGCGATGGAGAGGGCGGGGATGATGGTGGCGGTTTGGAGGAACATATCGGGGCCGAGGGGCAGCTGGCCGGGGAGGCCGTCGGCGCGCCCCTCGCTCTGAACGATCCCTCCCACAACGACCCCGCCGCCTCCCAATCCTCCCAACATTACATCTCCCCCGCCGCCATCCCCCAACCCTTCCACGCCGCCAAATCCGACCTCGACTCTCCCGCCTTCGACCCCCGCTCCCACGCCGTATCGCACATCGCCCACTCCTCCGTCCGCACCCTCCTGGAAACCAACGAGCGCCTCGCCCTCGACATACGCACCCTCGATTCCACCGTGCAAACCCTCGTGTACGAGAATTACTCCAAGTTCATCGACGCCACCGACGCCATTCGGACGATCGGGGCGGGGGTCGGCGGTTCCATCGGCGGGGGAAGCGAGAGCGGATTGGAGCGATTGGTGGCGGGCATGGACACCATCAGGGAGGCGAGCGAACGGACCGAACGATTGTTGCAAGAGAGCCGGGACGCGGTGGCGGAAAAATTGCGGATCCAGCGACTGTTGACGCGGTTGGACGCGCTGCTGTCCCTCCCCGCCACTTTAAGAACCGACATTGCGGCGGGAAAGTATCGCACGGCCGTGCGGAGCCACGGCCAGGCCACGGAGATATTGGGACGGCATTCCGCCGGCTTCGAGAGTCTGCGGAGCATCGAGGGGGAGTGCTCCGAAATATTGACCGAATTGGCGGACGACTTGCAATTGAGGTTGGTGGAGTGGAGCGGCGGCGGCAATGGAAGCGGGCCGCCCAGTTATGCGAGTGGGTTGGACGCCGATAGGGGACCCAACTCGATCGCCGAGATTTTCGAGTGCGCGGGGACGCTGCTCTTGCTGGACGCCACGCCCTTCGGGGGGATGGATCGAACGCAGTGCCAAACGCTGGCGCTGCGGGCGTGCGGGAGGCTGCTGGGGGAGCGGTTGCTGGTCGGGGGAGGCGGTCGTGGCGCCACGGTGGGGTCCCCTCCGAATTCGCCGGGCCGGAACGAGGGGACCGATGGGGAGGGCGCCGAATGCGACCTCGCCTCCGAGCTGCCCCTCACGTTCCTGGACGGGATGCTCGAGGCCGCGACGCTCTACGGGGTGAGCTTCGAGGTGGCAGGCCGCACTCCACCGCCCGACGACGGCGAGCGAGAAAGGCTCGCGTCCTTCGTGGAGGGCAACTTTGACGCGTTCCTGTCTCGGGTGCGCACGCTCCTGATCGAGAAGGGCGCGCCTATCTCTGCGACAGTCAGCGAAGACGATGCGGGGGAGGACGAGGAGGACTCGCGGGAGGACGCGGCCTTTGCCCAAATTTCGCTGGCCTTGTCCCACCTGCTGCTCGCGGTGCGGGAATTGGCGTCGGGGTTGGCCTTGCCCGAGGTGGGATTGGACGTCGAGCGGGCGTCCGGCCTGGTCGACCGGGCGGTGGAGCTGGCCGAGGCATTGGTGCGACGGCGGGTCGCGGCGCGGTTCGACAAGCTGCGGGGGCAGGTGGCGAGGGAGTGCCTGGCGCCGCTGGTGCGGCAGGTCCTCGGGAACAATGGCGCGGGGGAGACGGCAGCCGAAAGCAAGGAGGGAGGCAAGGACTCGCAATCGCAACAGCCACCGTCCCTCGCGGAAATCGTCCAGCTCGCCTCCGTCGCTTTGTCGGACGGGCTCCAAATGGCCGATGACCTCATCCGCGCCGCGCTCTCCCCTCCTTCGGCCGGGGAGGTCCATATGGCAGCCCCGGTCGACGCGGCCGTTCTCAAGTTGGCCGTGCAGGCGAGCGCCCGGTCGTTCGGGGCGTGGCTCGCGCGCGCGCTGGAGCGGTTGGCGGGATGCGAGCCCGACGATGGGGAGGAGGGCGCGCTGCTGGAGGTGTGGGACGAAGGTGAGGGCGGCGAGGAAGGAGGGGAGACGAAGAAAAAGAAGGAGTCGCGGCGCATCGTCGGCCCGAGTTTGGACAATGACGACGGAAACGAAATCGCTCGGCAATACGTCTCCACGAACGCGACCTCCTTCTCCCGCGCCGACTCTCGCGGGATGGAATCGACGCCATCCTCCGACCTCCTCGCAAGATTGGCGATCGAAATCGACGAGGGCGCCGCCGACACCACATACGCGCACTTCCTCCTCGCGCTCGGCGAGATGGCCCGCCTCGGCGCGCGCAGCCTCGCCGGCGCGCTCGACCAGTCGATCCGCGCGGCCGTCGCGGACGAAAACGCGCGCGCGGCCGCGGCCGAGGCGGCGGGCAACCTCTTCGGAGAGGCCCTCAATCCGCACCGCAAGGGGCGGGACGGGCTGGATTCCGAGGGCGTCCTCTCCCAGAGGTTTCGGCTGGCCGCGTCGAGGGCCCTGGCCATGTACGTGCTCGATCGAGGCGCGGCCGCGGCGTCGTTGCTGTGTTCCGAAATGGAGCCTCTCGCGGACGCGAGCGATCCGTACGCCATTCCCGTCCGGCCGCGCGAGGCCTGCCTCGGCGTCTTCGCGGTGGCCAAGGCCGTGTGCGAGGATTGCATCGGCGTCGCGGGCGGGGACCTGTTTGCGGCGCCGGTCCGGCCGTTTCCGGAGGAGATGGATTATGTGGACGTGTTCGGGGAGCGGCTCGTGGGCGCTGCGGGAGGGGGAGCGGGGGCCGCGAGCGGCCTGCAACTCGATGTGGAGCGGATGTTCATCGAAAAGACGCAAGTCTATCCCCACCCGTCCGACCAGTGCGATTTCACGCGCAATGCGGTGGTATCGGGGGTGTTAAGGGTGGCCCTCGCGGCGTTCCTCGAGCGGGTCCGCTCCTCCGCCCTCTCGTCGTTGGGCTACCGCCAGCTGAAGGTCGACGTCGTCTTCCTCCGCTACGTGATGCCCCACTTCGTGACGGACGAGTTTGGCACGCCCGAGGCCCACTGCCGCTCGTCGCTGTTCAACATTATGGACGATGCGATGCTCCAGGCGGGACAGCGGTGCTTCGACCACGAGGTGACGGGCGACGACGATTATTACGACGTGAACCGCGACGAGATTGTCACGCCCTATCAATTGGTCCAGCAGTTCATTGAGGGAGGAGACGGAGAGGATGTCATGAAGAGGGTGGCCTTTTCGTAAAGTAAGGGAGGTCCTTTATGCTTTACGACTGAGCCATCGAGATTGAGAGCGAGGGAGGGACACGCCCAAACAAATTCTTGCTCCACAGCGCCTTTCCACTTTCCCGCGCCGCTCAAATTGCGTACCTACTCAGTTCTCATTCTTTCCCCGGAGATCAGTGAGGTAACGGCAATCCTCCTTGTGATCGCTCCAGTGCAATTTCTGACAACGGGCAGAGCTGCAAACAATTGAGAGGCGACAAAATTTGACACACATAGAGCTACGACCGCTCCAACTTACCAATAGTAAACCTGACGGCAAGAGCTGCAGACCATGAGCTTTCGCCACTCTGTTATTTCCCTGCAATGCGAACAGGCTCCGACCTTGGGACCAGCTTGTTTCAGCTTTGCGTAATGGCTGTCCAGGCACGAGCATTGAAGCCGCTTTGTATAGAACTTAACCTTCGAACGTTGATCTCCTTCAAAGGCGTTCCGATGCTTTGCGATGAGCTCCTGGAAAAGAGGACCTTCGATTGCCTGGATAACGCTATCCTCCCATCCCAATTTTCCAGCACTAGCACAGCGGCCATTAAACTAATGGATTTGCGATCTCGACTTTCGTTCCTCCCTCCACGCGAAAGCGACTTGTACAAATCGAGGAGAGCATCCACCCCATCCGCAAGCAGCTTTGCCGTCAATTTCTCCTGCAGGCTCGCGCTCCAAAGATGGGGGCACTTGTATTCGGCGACGGCCAAGATTGCTTGCATGCCTTCCACTGCAGGTTTGGAGTTGTACCTGGGATCCTCTTCGAGCATGCTCATCTCCCGCTCAAAGGCGTCGTAGCACTCCCACAGCGCGTCATTTTTCTCGGGCGGCGTGAAGCCGTGGGTGCAAAGACTCCGCTGCTGGGGCACGCCGGCCGCCGCCTGGGCCTTCCGCGCCTTCCCCTTCGTCTTCTTCCTCGACGGCATTTTTTGCAAACGCTATTTTGCTGGCCGGCAGACTTGTCGCCCGGCTGGCGGTGGCTCGGCCCCGCGCGCTGCGGATCCGCAGGGCCTGCTGGGCGTTGTCTTCGGCGCTTGCGGCGGTGAGCGAGCAATGACAGTATCTACCTAAGTAAGTATTACGTAAGTACCTAGGCGGCTGAGCAAGAAGCCAGGTGGTGCACCCTCGCTGAACCCGCCCGCCCGCCGGTAACGCCGCAACAATGTCGGGCTCGTGGTCCGCTGAGGCTGACCGTCAGCTCTGGGCGACTCGCTCTCAATCCACCGCTCAACTGGCCGCGTCGTTTGGGCGCTCGAGCGGTGCAATTCGCTCGCGCCTGAAGCACCTCAACAACCCATCGCACAAAGCATATTTGCGGCTCCACGGCGCCAATGGGACCCCGCGGGCGAGCGGGGGCGTCGTCGACCTGACCGGCGCCTCTCCTTTTGCCGCGAAATATATCGCGTCAAAATCGTCGTCCTCCTCCAAGGCCAAAGCAGCCGCGCATTCGGCCATGGCCTCGGCCCCTCAAATGCCCGACCAGCCGCCGCGGAAGCGCATCGATCCCTCCACCCTCAACTCCGACCAGACGGCGGCGTCGCATTACATTCTTGGCGGAAAAAACGCCTTCTTGACCGGCGCCGCGGGCGTTGGCAAATCGTACCTCCTCAATTTTCTCATCCAAGAATTGTGCGCCAAATACGAGAACGGGAAGGCCCGGTCGACCCAGCGGCCGAGCGACGAGCGCGACGTCGTGGTGGCCGCTGCGACGGGAATTGCCGCCACGCACATTGGCGGCGTTACCATTCATTCCTGGGCGGGCGTCCGGCTCGGCAAGGGCGGGGCGCGGGTGCTCGTCCCCCGAGTGCAACAAAACGAGGCGGCGTGCCGGAGGTGGCGGAGGGCCAAGGTGTTGGTGTTGGACGAAGTCAGCATGATCGACGGCATGCTCTTCGAGGCTTTGGATGCCGTGGGGAGGGAAGTTAGGAATTGTCCTACAAGGCCCTTCGGGGGGATCCAGCTGGTGTTGTCTGGTGACTTCTTGCAATTGCCTCCGATCTCCCTCAGCAGCTGCGGGTTCGCGTTCGAGGCCCCGGCGTGGAGCGGGGCGGGGGTGAAACTGGTCGAGCTCACAACGGCGGTGCGGCAGTCGGGGGACCGGGCCTTTGCGGACATGCTCAATCGAATTCGCGTGGGAAGCTGCCCCCCGAATATCACGGAGGCGTTGCAGACGTGCCACGTGTCGAGGAAGCCTCTGCCGTCGGACGGAATCGTCCCCACGAAATTGTACTGCACCAACCGCAACGTCGACGAGGAGAACAATCGCAAATTGTCTCAGCTGCCCGGGAGGGAGACGCTGTTCCGCGCGACGGACGATTACAAAGGCACCTACGATTCGAATGCGCAGCGGAATCTTTCGCAGATGATGGATAGGAAAATGCCGTCGGAGCTGCGCCTCAAGATTGGCGCGCAGGTCATCCTGACGCGAAACATGCCACACAAGCGTCTGGTAAATGGATCGCGAGGCATCGTGAAGGCGTTCAAAGAGCTGACGGACGAGGTGGGCGAGAGCGAGAGCAACTGCAGCCACGGCCGAAAAGGCAAACAATACCCCGTCGTCCACTTTTCCAATGGGGTCGTCATGATGGTGCTCGAAGAGAGCGTCTACCAAGGAGGGCAATCCGGAGCCATGGTCCGCTCGCAGCTCCCACTGAAATTGGCGTGGAGCCTCACCGTGCACAAATCGCAGGGCATGACGATCGAACGTGCGGAATTGCAACTTGACGATGCGTTCGATTACGGGCAGGTGTACGTGGCACTGAGCCGCGTCACGTCGTTGGCGGGGCTGTGGGTGCGGGGCGGGCGGATCACCCAGAGCGTGGTCAAGGCGCATCCGAAGGTGATGGCGTTTTATCGGCAGAACGGAAGCACCGTGTAAGGCTGCGTCAGGAGGAGACTCCACATACTTGTTTTGTATTAGTACATGCAGAACTATTGCAGCAGCGCCAGACATACCAACAGACAGATTGCAGCTGCTTGCCTTTCTAACGAGAGCAACGCCCAAGAAGATCGATCAACCTTCGATCGTACTTGGGCTCGCTGGGACAAATGGCGGAA
This sequence comes from Thalassiosira profunda, assembly GCA_036939355.1. NCBI lineage: Eukaryota > Bacillariophyta > Thalassiosirophyceae > Thalassiosirales > Thalassiosiraceae > Thalassiosira > Thalassiosira profunda. The sequence goes on along the minus strand of JALLAP010001003.1, from coordinate 1,694 downwards.
GTTTTCTTGCACAACATGCACGGAACTCTCTTGGCCACCCGGCCATTGTTGTTTTCGGCCCGTGCCACCTGCCACTTCAAGATGCATCCGTGGCAGCACGTATGATCGCACGAGGTGGTGATCACGGGGAGACGTTCCCTTGCATCGTCTTCGGTTGCGTTCATATCAAAGGTATAATCTTCGCCACAGTTCCAGCATCCCAGCTCGTTGTCGTTCAATAGGACCATGCCACGAGCTTCACCCGTGCGTGGGCGCTGGGAAACGGGCACATCATCGGCAGTATTTGCGATGCGTTTGCTCGACAAGAGTTCACCGTTGCTGTACTCTTCTTTGTACTCGGTACCACTTGCATCTTTCAGTATGCCAACACCATGCTTTTTGTCGCTCTTCCATTCCCCAGAATACTCATAATCCACAAATGGAGAGTGCGTGCACTTTCCTTTGCCGTGCCTTTTGCCCTCCTTCCACTGTCCTTCATAAATCCTCCCATCAACAAACGTGCACTTGCCTTTGCCGTGCTTCTTGCCCGCCTTAAACTCGCCCACGTACACATCGCCGTTGGCATACTGCTGGTTTCCGTTGCGCCTCCAGCCGCCCTCCCACTCTCCATCAAAAACGTCGCCATTAGTGTACTTCATCTTGCCTTGGCCGTGCATCCTTCCCTCAATCCACCGTCCTTCGTATACATTTCCACTAACATTCACCCATTCTCCCTTGCCATTTAGCCACTCTCCCTCAAAGACATTTCCACTAACATTCACCCATTCTCCCTCGTACATATTTCCATTTGCAAGGGTGAACTTGCCTTTGTGAATCCAGTTGTCCTTCATCTCTCCTTCGTAAACGGCACCACTAGCGTACTTCATCTTGCCTTTGCCGTGCCTCTTGCCATTTAGCCAATCGCCCTCGTACACGCTGCCAATCGCGTACGTACACTTGCCTTTGCCGTTCGGCCCACTGTCTGCCCACTCTCCCTCGTACACATCACCATTTGGGTACTTGAATTTGCGATGCTGTCGTCCATTCTTCAGTTCCCCTTTATACACTCCGCTCTCGGGAGAGCTGATAGCTTCCTGTTGCTCCGTGAACTGGACCGATTGGATCTCCGGGTGGGCATCCTCTTCCCCAGGCTCGTCCTCTTCAGGCTCCTCCTGCGCAGATGCTTCCTTCGCCACGCCCTTCGACTGTTTTCGCAGGGACACGTAGGATAGAAGGCGCCCATTGATCGTTATCGCTCTTCCCTCCACGTGCTCCACAGTCGTGAACGTCTTCCTTCTGGAGCTGACTGTCGCGCCCGCGGCGCTGGCGGCCGCCATCGGCTCGGGCTCGCCTTGATTATTCATGCTGCTCTCTCCCGCGGGCGCTTGCCCTGCCGCGTCCTCCATCGTCGCCATCACCTGGTCGGCCCCCAGTTGTCACGCGCGGCGTGCAGTGTCACGGGGCCCTGAAATGAAATCCTAGCCCGCCAAATGAAGTATTAATTCCTACGTACGTAGAATTCCCCCTCTCCCCTCTTCCTCTCTCTTTCCTTCTTTCAGCGGCTCCCTCTCGGCTCCTCCTCCACCCCTAACCGCAGCCATGGCGCCCCCCTCCCCGGCCACCGGCGCCCCCTCCTCCGCGGCGGCGGCCTCCCCGCCCCCGCCGCCCCCCTTCGACCTCGACGCCTACGCGTCCCGCTACGATCCCCGCTCCGA
>JALLAP010001001.1:0-10219 GCA_036939355.1 Thalassiosira profunda | reverse complement strand
GATCGTGAAAACGGGAGCGGCACTCGTGTGAAGGGAGAACAGTTCGAAGTTGTTCCTAATACAGAGCCCATAACAATTGTCCCTCCTTTTTTGGGCAACGTGTTGTCAAAGCTAGGTGTCAGTAAGAAAAATTCCTTGGCAAAGTTACTGAAGACGTGAGCGATACCGGTCCAGGACAAATCGGGAAACGTGTCGTTAAGTAAAAACTGCGAAGTTAAAAATGCGAAGGATTACTCCCTTCCCCAATTACGTACATACTTACATGCGTACGTAGAGTGGTGCACGCCTCTTTTTATTTCACATGCACTATCTAGGTACATACACCCTCCAACGCGAGGGTGCACCTCAACTTGGTCGTCAACTCCCCTCCTCCGACAGCCACGCCATGGCGATCGCCAACCCTCTCCCCCCGCGCGCTCGCGCCTTCCCAATATCACCTTCGACACTCGGAGGAGGCGCTCCTTCCTCGTGGCGACACGCTCAGAGGCCTCTTCTCTATGAGGTGCACAAATGTGATCATGTGAGACTGCCTTGGGGCGTCCACCCCCCGGCAAAGCTGGGGGCGACCCCCCGGCGCCTGAGTTACTCGTGCAGATGCCCGGGATGGCGGTGATGGGTAGGGAGGCAGAGAGCCTGGATGGCGCGTGCTTGGGCGGGGGGTGAGGCCGAGAGGCCTCGTCGCGCTCGGGGGTAGCTAGCAGAGCAGCAGGGGCTCTTTTTTTGGCGCGTCGCGTGCACCGCTTCACGACGCCGACCAACGACCACCCCTACCCGCACCACTTCCCTGCAGGGGCGCGGCTACACGGTGGCACGGCGGCGCCAATCAACCCTATTGCCCATCGGCGCCCTCCCAACACCTCTGCAGGGTCGCCCCAATTGCAGTGCACCGTCGTCGTCTGCATCGCATTGCAACAACGCACCACTGCAATGCCGTCCCCCGTTCAAGATGTCGTACCCCCGGGCGAGGACGAGGCGCGACCCACTCCCAACGGCGCCAATCAACCACTATTGCCCATCGGCGCCCTCCCAACACCTCTGCAGGGTCGCCCCAATTGCAGTGCACCGTCTGCATTGCAACAACGCACCATTGCTACAAAAATCATCATTCCCAATCAGAGGCCACTTGGGTTGAGATTTGACAGTGAGGAGCAAACGGGGCTCGCAACGATTACTGAGGTCGTCGAGGGGAGCAAAGCGGATGCAGCTGGACTCCGGGTGGGCGACATGCCCCAGTCCGACGGGAAGAGGATGAGCGAGAAGTCGTTCGCGCAGATTTTTCTGGATAATGCAAGTCCGTTCATCGTCTTCCGGGTGTTCAGGGCCGCCACAACGGATACATGCATGGGTGGGGTGGGCCACGCGCCGTACCTCTCCCTGTCGTCGATGGGCGTCAACGGTCCCTGGGCATGGGGGGACATCGGATACCACGCCTACGCCCAGCAGCTCCATGAAGTCGCTGCCCGCGGGTGCATCCGACAAAAGATCCGGGGAGCCCTCTTGTCGTATGATAATAAGGCGAAGCAGGCAGCCTTCGAGCGTGCCGAGGAGCTGCGGCGCGGAGCTGCGGCGCCAGCGAAGCGGGCAGCGAGAGAGAAAGAGGATCGCGAGAGCGTGAGCACACAGGAGCAGGAGGACATTTGCAACGCGCCGAGCGACGCCAAGAAGAGGCGCACAAATTGCATGGCGCCGAGCGACGCCAGCATCGGCCGGGGTGGCCGCGCCACGATGCAGCAATTGCAACAATTGCAGCAACACTTGCAGCTTCCCCAGCAGTTGCAGCAAAGTCTTTGCAGCTTGATCACACAGCAACAAGTCCAATTTTTGGAGCAGCAATATCCCGAGCAGCGGCGCCTCATGGAGGAGGAACAGCAAAACGACGACGCACGCGACCCCCTCCAGTTGCAGCAGGATCTGCTGGCAGATGAGCTGCTGCATCAACAATGGGCTTCGCCTTGTCTCGAGCAAGTGCGGCGCCTCATGGAGGAAGAACAACAATACGACGACGATCGCGACCCCCTCCAGTTGCAGCAGGATCTGCTGGCAGATGAGCTGCTGGCAATTGAGAGAGCAAAGAAGAGGGAGGCGATGGAGCGCGCACTCTGTTCAAAGCTCCGGAAGGAGGATGGTATCTATGGAGTGGGTGCCAAATTGGACCGAATGCCCGGAGACGTCCTGATGAGCGAAATCGTCCCCCACCTGGAAGCACGGGAGCTTCTTCGTCTCGCAACGACGTGCAGGCGTTTTGCGCCGTTCGCCACCAGACAAGTGTTGGTGCCGGAAAGCATTTTCGACCCGGCCTCCATTGCCAAGGCGGAACTTTTCCGGCAAGCAATCCGTCATATGGCGATGCCTTCCACGCGACACCTGTTTCGCTGAGCAACTTTCTACGTCTCGATATCTCTGTTCTGTCAGACGGGAGTGCCAAGGCCAAAAAATGGTACGCTGTCCGGCCGGGGGACGAAAAGAAACGCCTTCAGGAGATTCACAACCAAATCTGCCTCATGCCGGAGTGGATGGTGAAGGAACACGGGGGCGAAGTCGCGCAGGACGAGATGGTGGCGTGGTACGAGGAGCGGGACCTGCCCGTCCCCATCGGCGCCACGGGCTTTCAAAAGCCGGAGATTGAGTGTTACTTCAGTACGGACGCCAACGCCGCTCTAGACCATGGCATCAATAAGAAGGCAAGCGCCGCACAGCTCAAAGATGGGCTCAATTTGTTGGTACTCGACAAAGCGCAAGGAGGTCACGGCGTCGTTTGCACATGACATTTGGACCCACAAAGATGGCCCAGGGGCGAAGAGGGTGGAGTGGGCTCTCAGCACTTTGCAGCCACCGGAATCCCGATCCCAGTGAAGGAAGCTTCCTGATGCTCGGCGCCGGCGGTCCTGAACCGCAGTTCATTTGCTACGTCAGAGATGGCAAATTCCTGGATGTCGATGTGCCCGGCTTGGAAGGAGGAGACATCGCCTGAAGTAGAAAGCTTTCCTATTTTCCTAAGGGTAAACTGCTGAGAAGGACATCTAGTTCGAAGTTGTTCTTGGTCTAAGACAAATGGCAACAGTGTCGTCCATAAGAAAAAAGCTGTCTTCGCAGCGATTGTTCTTAGGGTTAACCCTACGGCCTCTGAATCTTGCAAAAGAAAGTTGAGATCCAAAGTCAAAAGCGAGCAACGCCTGCCATCACTGCCGCGCTGCCGGCCTGCCGCGCTCCATCCCGCCGCGCATCGACGTCCCTCGCAGCCCCCCGGGACACCGCTGGGGCCGGGGGGCGCGGAGGGCGGAAAATTGCGGCGCAGATTGCGCGAGGGCTCTCATCGCCACAGTTCACAGTGCAAGTATTGTACGTGCACTTTCACACATCACACATCACTGCAGCTGCCTGTCGCGTCCCGGCGCTCCACCTCACCGGTGCGGTTGAGCGCAGGGCTCGACGTGTACGCCCTCTCCACTTGAATTGCAATTGTAGCTGCGCGGCCGGGCGGCATCCATTATTATTGCAAAATGTGAGTTTATTTCTCTTGGTCACATCTGATGTGCACAACTGATGACGGGCGTCGTTTGATGTGTTGGTATCGTATTGTTCATCTCTGCCAGGTGTTCGTGTTATACCTATGCAGCGAAGAAATCCGAAGGGTCGCCCCATGTCGGAGGCCCCGCGCTGGGTGTTTGCTTTTCGCGTCGGGGTTTGCTTCCTGCATTTGGAGGCAATATTCCTTGGACTTGCAAGCAAAGGAATACCGATCCTGTTTAATTGTCTATGTTCACACCTCATTCTCTGTATGGCTATCTTATTGCAATTCCTCGCAGACGCTGCATGCATTTGCAAAAGGAGACGGACTGGGGAGGAGTCGTCATTCATTCATATTCCTAGAATCGAACTAAACAATGGCAGACGAGGTGATAGAGCGAAGGCCCCGCTCCGTCTCCCTGGGTATGCGGGGAGACCCCGCCCCCCGCCCCTCGCCCGCGCGGCCGGGAACCGCACCCACCGCAAATATCAAAAGCAACATTGGCAAAAGCACGGGCACCCCGAGGACGGGACAGCGACTGCGCGCCGCGGCGTCTTTTCAAGCGCATCCCCCCTCGAGCCTGGCGGTGCGTCGCACGGGCACCTTCGGAAGCGGGGGGACGAAATCCCTGGCGGCCATCGCGGGGCCGATGGGGATCACGGTCGTGGACGTGGAGGCGCCGCAGAAGCCGTGGCTGGTGCTCAACTACTCGTCGTCGTCGGGGGCTGCTTCGGGAAGTGGTGGAAGTGGCGGGGGCATTTCCACGATGGCGTTTCAGCCGTGTTCATCTACTGTGTCGAGCTCGGACGGTGCCGAGAGATGCAATCACTCGTCATCTCCCATCCTCCTTGCAACTGCAAGGAGAAACGGCATATTGATCTGGGACTGCTCCGGGCGGGCCTTGAGCCCGCTCCTCGGCCGCCTCAATGCTTCTGACTCCGGGGGAGGCCGCTCCGCAAAGCGAGCGGGGAGCGGGAGCGGCGCGGCCGGGGCCAAGCGAACCGACGACGCCGGCGACGGGCACTCGCTGGGATCGGAGGAGGGCGCGACGAAGGGGACTGCGCCGCCGCCGCCGTCGGGGACGGAATCTGCCCCGGGCGTCCCGGACGCGGCGAAGTCGCTGATCTCGCCGGTGTCGCTGGAGCGGAAGGCGAGCCTCGTCAGCGTCGCGTCGTCGTCGTCGCTGGTGACGTCGAACGTTACCAACGGTCTTGGAGGCACTTCTGGCAACTTCCTCAACAGCAGCGTCCCATTGTCGGCAAAACCCGCGGCCCATTCGCGGGGGGACGTCACGAGCCTGGCGTGGAAGGGGCCGTCGGCGCCGATCCTCCTGGCCACGACCGGGCGGTCGGCCTGCGTTTGGGATTTGCGCACTTCATTGTTTTCGGGAACTGGGGCGGGAACTAGCGGCGGCGCCCGGCCCAACTCGCGCTTCACCTGTCCGAGGGACGGGCTCCACCGCGCCAACGCGACGTTGGTCCACTGTGCCTATTCGCACGACGAGTCCCAACACGCGTTTGCCACCCTGGATGCGGCGGGGGCGGTGCGGGTGTGGGACGACCGAAAGGCCGACCGTCCGCTCCATTCGTTCGTGGCGTGTCCCGGGGGCGGCGTGGGGATCGCTTCCGTGGCTCCATCCCAAGCGAGTGTCGATGTTGGCCCGCGCTTTGTGACGTGGGGCATGGACGCGGCGCTGGGCGGTGGGGACGACCTGGTGGTGAAAGTCTGGACGCAGGCCGCTCGCAGGAAAACTCTGTCCTCTGTGTCCACTGACGTTTTCCGGAGAAGTACCGCGTCCAATGTCTCGGCCGATGTCGATAATGGCAGCGATCGCAACGAGGATGGGGGCGAGAACAGCATCTCTTACCACCCCACATCCCGAATAACAATGTCGCGAGCTGCTGCGGCGCGAGTGCACCCTTCCTTTCCGGACGGCATATTGATTTTCAGGGAGAACCCCCCAGAAACAAAGGAGGACGTGTCACAGCCTGCTGGCGTGCAATCGACTCCAACTGGGATGGACGATGGAGCGGACGGACTTCTTTATAGCCCGGATCAAATGGTTATGAGGTCCCCTGACATGGAGGGTACACATCAGCCGCCTCCGTCACCTCCTCCATTGATGTTGGAAGATGCCAGCATGGAACCGGAGCCAGAGGAGACGTCTTCCCCTCCAGTGCACGAGGGCTGGGAGGTGGAGCTGTGGCGCATGGACAGCAACGAAGCCCTGCCTGCTGTAGACGCTGGGGAAGCCAAAGAGGAAGAAAGTCGAGGCGCTCAGAAAGTGGTATCTTTTCGCGGAGGTGGCGCCGAGGAGGATGCGCTGTCGTTCGCCCCTGGACGAGGAGACGTCAGCGGGGTCATTGCCGTCGACCTTGCATTGGAACGTTTGGCAGACACACCTGCCAGTGGGCAAAAGGAAGAGCTTTCCGTATGCACGCTCACCGAGGCGGGTCGACTGACAGTGTATGGCGTGCCAGAAGCAGCCAATCTTCTCGTGCGAGAGAAAGCGCCAGAAGCTGCACCGAAGAAGCCGACTGAATTCAGTTTGGATTCGAGCATCCACCGTTCTGCGGCATCGCGTGTGTACCGGCAGGGCTCTGATCACCATTCCTCCACCTGGTGGAACAAGACGGAAGAAGAAGAGCTCTTTGGCGACAACGCCGAGCACGCCAGTCCTAAGAAATCTCCCACGCTAGGAGATGCTTCCCAATTTGAGACTGCCAGCGCTGCAACTCGTGGGGTGTTGAGAGTGGCGGACAATCTGACTGAGAAGTCCTCTGCCCCTGCGCTTATCCCTGACGATGCTGAATTGGCGGCCGGGGAGAGTGGCACTGACGCGGCTGCTGATGCGGTAAACGTGCAAAACGACAACTTGCCCATTGATCCAGCCAAGGCAGCGCGCGTTCCTTGCCCACCTCTTTGTGGGGTTGCCTTTAGTGCAGTAGGCGGAATCGTCACGTTCAACAATGGCCCCGTGAAACGAATGTGGAAGTACTATCAAACGATGGAGTCTGCATCTCCAGCTGGACCAAGAAGAAACACCGTCTCGTTCGGTACGAGCGAAGGGAGTGGTGTGTTAGTAGATACTGAGGGCGATGAAGAGGAAGATCGTGCCCAGAGCCAGAGTTCCAACGATCAGGCGAAGAAAACGCTTCCCCGCTCCCTGAACGATTTGTTGGAGATGAACCTCCGGTCTCAGACACTGCAATGGGGTGGTGACAACGATCAGCCCGGCGACGCTGCAAGCGATGATGACGGCAGCAGTAGCGAAGGCAGCAGCTCTACTAGTTTTGAGGATGGAGAGGTGCTGGAGCTTGGCAGCGACGAGTCAGAGAGCGACGATTCAGAGGGATTTTTCCACGTTTCGTCCAAGAACTCCTCCCGACGAAACTCGCTCGACAAAGCGTTCGATGAGTATTGGGCAGAATCTCGAAAGCCGTTGATGGGTGGTGAGCAGGAAGGGCCCGGTGCAAGTGACGAGAAGTTTGTGGGGCTGCCATCGTTGTCGCCCTCTGTCGCAGTCACTGCAAAGTACGATCAAATCATGATTCACGGCCAAACGCCAGAGCTCGCACAGAGGTTGGATCTTGGCAATGTGTGGTGGCTTTTAAGCGACTTTGCCATTCCAGATGGCCGCCAGAATGGCAGTAACAGACAGGCGGACGGCGTGGAGGGGACAAGTGGCGCTCCCACGTTCCCTCGGAATTCATCGGACCCATTCATGTCAACGACGCTTCCTGACACCGCCATGTCACGCTCGGCGTCGTTTTCGCCGGCGACAAAGTTGAAACAAAGCTCGATGGTCTCGAGCTTGAAGAAGCTCTTTGCGCATCAGCTTCCCACGGCAATGACGCCCCCCGACCAGCGTTTATTGAAGAGCAAAAGTAGCCTCGAGAACCAGCAGGTTGATCAGCCGCTGTCAGACCCCGTTCCAAGTGGGTCCGACGGAGTTCCCATTGGTGTATACCTGCTGGAGAATCCACAGACGCCCGAAGCTGCGGCTGACAGACTGTTCGTCTCCCAAAAAATCTGTCTCCGCAATGCCCAAGTCTGCTCCGACTGCGGGCAGGACGACAAGGCGAGCACCTGGACGCTGCTGGCTCAGACGATAGAATCCATCTTCACGTTCGAGATGGACGAGACTGACGGATGGGGTGGGGACGGAGACGCACTGACAACGGGGATTGTGGAACAGATTTTGCGCTATTACGAGGCTGCAGGCGATGTTCAGATGCTCTCCGCCATCGTTTGCGTTCTCACATTCGGCAGGGATAGGCGGGGCTCGTCAGGCGGCAGCGGGAGGTATCAACTGCTGCCCAAGTTCGACGAGCGGCGATACGACAACTATCTACGTCAGTATGCATCTTTGTTGTATGGATGGGGACTCTTGACTGTGCGCTCGGAGATATCAAAGCGCCTCGCCCACAGCACTCCCGGTGCCGGCTCGGAGACACTCACACGGCTGGACAATGAGTCAAATCTCCTGTCCAATGCGGGAGAGGCTCCTGGTCTGGGCTTCGTGGCGCTCTGCCAAACGTGCGCGGAGCCCGCGGCGTTGGGATCGCGGGGCGATCCTCGGTGCAACACGTGCGGTCGCCATCCGTTCCGATGCTCGATCTGTTGTGCGGCCGTTCGCGGGGCGTGCACGTGGTGCCCGCTGTGCGGACACGGCGGGCACGTGGATCACATGATGCAGTGGTTCCGGGAGCAAACGGTCTGCCCGACCGGATGCGGTTGCGAATGCATGCTGGGGACCGCTGGCGCTCAGCAGACTAACACAAACTATTAATGCAGGCAAAATGTACATAATACACCAACGACCACCATCGCGAGGATGTCCACTGATATTGACGAACAAGCAACCTCGAAAGCACGGAGAGACACCAGGAGGCGGGGATAACAACTTTGAAAGGTGCATACCAGATAATGAAAGGAAGTGAAGAACAATAAGCCCTTGAAGTCATGCTCAAATCCTCACTCCTCCTCCAAGGGATAAGACTCCTCCAAGAACGGCAAGACTCCTGGAATGATGATATTCATATCGCTGCCACAGTTTTGACGGCTTGCCTTCCTGGCGTCAGCATCCCGCTCACTGCTGTTCACATTAGCCCTCCAGATAGCAAGCTCCAGCATCGTTGTCACATCCAGCAGGTAATAGTAGGCGAACCACTCTCGGATGCATCTAATTTTCTCTTCATCAGTCTGCTGGTGGCCTAGGATTTCGTTCATCTTTGCCTCGGCATATTCAATCTGGCTCGGACACCGGTACTGCATCCACTTGGAGGCGACCAGCTTCTCCCCCTCGTGGGGAATTGTTGTTGTCATCACCTGGCAGCTGGACCGTTCGATGTCAACCACCAGTGCAACGGGAGGAATGTTGATGTGGTGCAAAGGGCAGTTATCGAATGCATTGTATTCGATCTCATGGACCCCCTCGTTCAGAGTCACCGCTCCAAGACTGGTACAATCCGCAAATGCCCCGCTGCCAACCACCGTGACGGAAGAGGGGATGGCGATGCGCTTCAACGAAGTACAATCCCAAAATGCACCTTCCCCAATCGTTTGCAATCCCTCGTTCAATTCCACTTCTGCCAAACTGCTGCAGCCGTTAAAAGCATTGTCTCCGACGTTCAATGCAGTCGAGGGAATGCTGATGCGGAGCAGCGATTTGCAGCCTTCGAACGCACGATCTTCAATTTGCCGCAGCCCCTCCTTCAATTCCACTTCTGCCATTCTGCTGCAATAATTGAATGCATACGATTCAACGACGGTGACAGACGCCGGAATGCTGACCCGAACCAAAGCCTTGCAACCGAAGAATGCTACGCTTCCAATGCGATGTAACCCCTCTTTTAGCTCTACTTCCGCCAGGCCGTTGCAATTGTAAAATGCATAAGCTTCAACTTCAGTGACAGATGATGGGATGGTTACGCTTGTCAATGCCCCGCAACCGTAGAAAGCACCTCGCCCAATCTTTGTCGCATTGCTCAGATCAATCTCCTCCAATTTGATGCAACAGCTAAATGCATTGATTCCTATCTCAACTGACGAGGCAGTTGTCCAAACAACGCGTTTCAGTGAGCGGCAACGAAGGAATGCCTGATCCGAGATGGTGGCAACGTTGCTCAGATCCACCTCCCGCAAATCTTCACAATCCATAAAGACATCTGTTGGAATCACCGTCACGCCCGACGCAACCCGGATATGGCTGGCATTCCGGTGCCACTCCTGGACCACGCCGCCATCGTAGTCGACCCACACCTCTTCCATTCTCTACTTTTTAATCCCTGCGTCAATATCGCAAAACAAACCCAGCCTGCGGATCTACGAATGTATCTCCGCGGCGGATGCCCACTCAGGAGAGGAGCCCCCGGTTGCTGTTGCCGCTGAGCTCCCCAACCTCGCTCCTCGCTCCCGTCGAAAATGGGCAATCCCCGACAATTTCCCCTCCGCCCGTCAACTGCGGTACAAAGCTTTAGCTTAACTCATAAAAGATACGCGGGTTGCCCCCCTAAATTGCCCCCTAAAATTGTGCCCCTCTCCCGTCCGTTCATTTTGAGCGGCCTCTTTGATTTGCAACGATTGCACCCTTTGCAACCCACCGCCTCGGCGCGTCCATTCCCCGCTCCTCCACCACCGTCGCTACCCCTGGTAGCGGCAATACCATCATTAGCCGGCACGTTTCCTTCCCCTCGGTTCTTTCAAGCG
>JALLAP010000999.1:0-12163 GCA_036939355.1 Thalassiosira profunda | reverse complement strand
CCCACGGCGTGCCGGTTCTTCATCCACCACAATCTGCGCATCGCGTACGTCAGCCAGCACGCCTTTTATCACGTCGAGCAGCACTGGGAGGATTCGCCGGTGAGCTACATCCAGTGGCGCTTCAAGGACGGATTCGACAAGGAGAAGATCGAGAGCGAGGCGTACCGCATCACCCCCGAGGAGCAGAAGGCCATCGATGACTACAACCTCGAGGGCATTTGGAGCCGGAGGTTGCGGGGCGGGGTACTTGAGTACGAAATCAAGAAGAAGAACGTGAGGGAGAAGGATAACATCTATGTCTCGAAGGACGAGCTGTTGGCGATGGGGTTCAAGCACTTGCTTCGCCAGACGGACGAGAAGATCGCCTCGAAGGAGGCGGGGCTGGACCTGCGGCCCGTGACCACGACGGAGATCCAGAGCCACCTGGACGACTTTGGCCTGGCGCAGGAGTTCGGCACGTACGGGAAGATCCGCGGCCTCTCCGGCGGGCAGAAGGTGAAGCTCGTCCTCGCGGCGGCCATGTGGAACTGCCCCCACCTCCTGGTACTGGACGAGCCCACCAACTACCTCGATCGCGAGGCGCTGGGCGCCCTCTCCGCGGCGCTCAACAATTGGGGCGGCGCTGTGCTCATGATCTCCCATAACAAGGAATTCTATGGAAGTGTGTGCAAGGAGGAGTGGATCGTCGCCGACGGCAAGGTGACCGTGGAGGGTGACTCGGGTGAGCGGGAGATGAAGGCGGTGGCGCGTAAGAAGAAGGCAGTGAAGGAGGAGACGATCGACACGAAGGCGGAGAAGGCCGGCGGCAACACGAACGCGGACGGCGACAAGTACAAAGATGCCACTGTCAACTTCTGGGGAGCGACAGTCAGCAAGAAGGAGGCGCGGCAGTACGACAAGGCGAAGAAGAAGGGTGATGTGACGTTGATGCGGAAGATCCTCCAGATCCCAATGAACAAGGTCATGCCTGGCTTCGAAGAGCTCGGAGATGGAAAGACTGTTCCTTAGGCTGCATGGCGTTAATGCTGCATGAACGTTTATTCCGTTACAAGCACAACGAAGAGGGCAGCAGCCACGAAGCACAGCGACAGAGATAGGATCACCCGCCCGTCGTGGTATTGAACAGCTTTCATTGCCTTGTGCGCCGATTTCCCATAGCTTACTTTCAGCAAATTGTCCGAGCTCGATCCGGTGGTCTCGCCCATGCCCCGTCGCACCAGCTTCTCTGCCGCGTAAAAATCGTGCTTGGTTGTGAGGAACTCCCACACCCCTTTCAATGTTGTGTATTCCCCTGCGAGTTTGTGCACGCTGCTCTCTCCCCGTGCCTCGTGCGATTTTCTCAGGTCCAATGCCTCCTTGGATAGGCCGACGTTGTTGCAGGACAGATAGTACAGCTCGTACGGTGCCTCCGACGCCGGTTCAATCGCAGCTGGAACGTGGAAGATCCAATCGAAAATCGCTTTCGATCTCTGCATGTGAAACTCGTTCGTCACCACCAATATTTTGCGCCACCCGGCCACGTCCGTCATGGTCGTTCTCGAATAGAATGCGTTCGAGATCGTATCATAGGAGGTTGTCTCTGCATACACCTGCGCTGCAGGAACAGGATATTTGTCGTGCTGCATCAGATACGCGGCTGAGGCCGCGCTCTCCCACAAAGGCAACCCGTTGTGCTGCGTGATGTATTGGGGGACGTGGGCAGTGCCCGCCGATAGGCACACCACCGAGGGATGTTGGTGCATGCGCGCCATCAGCTCGGCGACGACGTCGCACCGGCGCTGGACGTAGATTGGCGGCTCGGTCGGCGACAGAGGGACTCCGCCTCCCAAGAGGAGAATCGCATCGATGGATTGCAGCCACGCGTCGTGGGGGGGAAGGTCGTCCTCCGCGAGGATCTCTCCGGGCTTGATTGCAACCATCTCGACAGGTGGAGGTTATCCTCACGTCGTTCAGATTGGAAGGGCGTGGCCGGTTCACTGCAGCGGTGGCAACGCGGCCGATGTGAAGGTGAAGTTGTGCGGGCAGTTTCGGCGGCGGAGGAGAAGCGCTGCCATCCTTTGTAGGGTCTAGAGATACAGAGGAATTTAAAAGTTGAGGATTCCCTGGAGGGGGGGGGGGAAGGTAGGAGGAGGTGAAGGCGAAGCGGAGGAACATTCAATCATCACGAGAGAGGGAAGCACTGTTTGCCGCGGCAAGGAAGGTGCGATTGCATGCAACGAGGGAGAAGGACACCATGAGGCAGCGTCAGCGGGCACCGTTCGCATCCACCGACGGCGGCAGCAGCGACGAGAGCGACGCCGAGGAGGGGATAACCGCCGCCCATCCGCAGGAAGCAGCGTTCCGCGGCGTTTCTCTGGGCGATGAGATTCCGCGGATAGATTGCAGCGTGTAATTGCAAATAGGCAAGGCGTGGTGGGCGCAATTTCTCACCATCTACCTCGCGGCCGTGCTGACGTATTCATTCAACAACGTGGGCAGCAGCACCAATGTCCAGATTGCCATCATGACCGTCATCGCCCTCTTCGGGGCCACGCCATTCGTTTCGACGCATATAATCCCCGCGGCCATCGGGGCCTTTGTCGGGGGGCAAAACATCATCGGCTCGACGGGGTTATTGGAAGAACATCCCAACATTCGAGGGAGAAATTACCTCTGGCTGCTTCTTCTGAGTGTAGTTGTTGGATTCGTGTGGTGCTTTGGCATTACCAGATGGAAGATACTGGATGGATACGCTGGTCGACTTGGCACTACCACGTTTATTGGGATGAATCTAGCAATGGCGATCGCATACGGCCCCGCGGGCGTGGTGGATTGGGATCGGTACTATTACGGCTTCGTCCACATTGTGCACGTGGGAGAGGAGGACTCGTCTCCATCGCTATCCAGTGCGTGGAAGTGGACGGAGGAGGCGGAAGCTGCAGTGGTTTATGCACTGAGTGTACTCTGGCTCGGGGTTGTGGCGGGAGGAACTCGAACAGCACACAACAATTACATTCAGCGGTGCAAGGAGGAGTCTTCCGCGGGAAAGCAACCTCCGGCCCCGCTCAACAATGTGCTGGTGCCGTGTCTTCTCGCTTTATTCAGCATGCTGGTATTGAACGCCACCCAATATCGACACGCAACTGCGTGTTACAACGGTTTCGCGGTGGGTTGTTACATTGCAATGGCATCGCTGCAGAAGATTCCATCCGGGTGGAAGTTTGCGTCCGCCTCCACTCTTGCTGCACTCTGGGGGCTGGTCCTGACACCGTTCTTTGTGGGATTTGCCGGAAAGTCTGGGTTTACATCCATGCTGGGCCACGCAACAAACAGCTTGTTAGAAAGTGTCTTCCATCGCTTCCAGGCGATCCGCGCCAGGCGACGGGAAGATATTCGTCGTCAGCTGGAGCAGTTGCAGCTGGAGATGCAGGAACAACAAATTCAGTCGACAATGTCGCAGAAAGCAAAGGAATCTCCCCCACACCATCATCACAAGCCAAAGAAGGATACATACTATACGGCCCAGCAACGACGGCAGCAGCGCAAACTGAAGCATTTGCACTCGGAGGGTGGAACAAACGAGGAGCAACAATCGTTGCAAGAACCTCCGAAATTGCATCATCGGGCTTGGTCTGCCTTACCCGCGGAAGGAGATGGNGCAACAATCGTTGCAAGAACCTCCGAAATTGCATCATCGGGCTTGGTCTGCCTTACCCGCGGAAGGAGATGGTGCTTGGCATCACTCGTTGGAAGAGTCGCAGCAGGAGCTGAACAGCGTGGTGTGACGCGGGGGAGGGAAAGAGAAATGGTAGGAAGATTAGGCTCTGTTGGGATAGATGATATTAGTTCTGTATTATTATATTGAATGAGAGCGTTTCCTCCAAGGATAGCATCCCATCGTAGCAGGTGAGCGAACTTCATATCATAAGCACCTTGAATTCCCCAATGAACTCGTCCTCCTTCTTCTCGTCGTCTGCGTCGCCGCCATCTGCCCCGCGCTTCTCTAAATGCTTTGCCAGGCGCTTCTTGCTCTTCTCTGCGGCCATGCAACACTTTTTATACTTCAATCCCGAGCCGCAGGGGCAATTGGATCCCCGTGTGGGCGGTCTGCCCCTGCCCTTGTCTGTTGTTGGCTGTGAGCTGCAATCGTCGCTTTGTGTTGATGCAGTTGCATCGTCCGTTTGAGCCTTTCCCTTCTTCTTTCTCTCCTTGGCAGACGATGAAGCACCCTCTGCTTTTACAAATTGCCTTGAAGATTGCTGGCTCGACCGTCCACCCATGGGATGAACAGAATTGTAATGATCGTTCCCATGATACGAGAGCATCAAATCGTCCCCGTCCTTCTCTTTGTCCTCGCACGTGATCGAAAGGACCCCCGTTTGATACTCCCCTGAGAAAACCATGATGCTTCGTTTATAGACTTTCGAGGCCACCACCACTTCGACGTTGCCACCCCACTCCCCGTCCTCCCTCATCTTGGTCACGTACTCGTCAATATCCACAATATCTTCATCGTCGTCGTCCATCAATAAGAAATGCATATATTCCTCTTTGTTCTTCGATAAGTGGTTGCAGACGTCGTGCCGCACGACGTCGTGTTTGGCGCCGGCATCATCATAGAGCTGGTCCGAGAGGCTCCGAAAGAGGCAGTTGCCGTCGGCGTTCATTTCCCGGATTGCGTGGCCCTGGTCCAGGAGCGTGTTGCGAAAGTTGTCGTCGTCGTCGTCCGATTGCTGCCACTTTCGCTGGCGGGACTTTTTGCCTCCTCCTCCGCCACCGCCACCGCCGGAAGACTGCTTCTTCCCGCCGCCCCGGTTGGCCTTCTTGCCGCCGCCCTTGCCCTTTTGCTTTGCCATGGTGCGGAGAAGGGGGGGCAGAGGGAGGTTGCTCTGGGTTGCTTGGTGCACGCAGGTTGGCGTACAATACCGCTACTACGTAAAATAGCTAACGGATCCGGCGAAGGCGGAAGTTGTAAAATGAAAGTCGGTGCCCTCGACCTCGACGAAACAGAAGCCGCCGTCCGCGGGCAAACGCCGAGCGCTCTACCTTCACAGGGACCATGGAACATGCTGCCGAATCGCCCGCCTCCCCGCGGACGGAGAGGGCGAAAATCGGCGGAGTCAACGTGACTCTCTCTTGGCCCTCGGACGATGCCTCCGCGTCTCCTGCGGGCGTGGCGTTTCTGTTGCCGGGAGCGATGATCAGCATCTCGGAATACGACGGTCTGCGCGATGTGATCCTGGCGCAGAATGTGAGTCTGCGCATTTGCATCGACGGATCAAACCTATATATTCCTCGACACTCACATCTCATGCACGTCTCATATATCTTTTCAGCATCTCGTGGTGAGCCTCTACATCAACGTGATTTGCCCCCCGCGCAACAATCACCGCAAGCACGCGGCGGATGTGAAGACTGTATTCGACGAGCTCCGGAACAAATATCCACACCTGCCAGATTCGTACAAGGTCATCGGCCACTCGGCGGGGGGCAAAATCGCCCTCCTCTTAGCGTCGGTCGTCGACCCGGACAGAGTCTCGGCGGTATTGGCGCTGGATCCAGTCGACGTCAACCCTGTCGAGTTCACGAATGCGCGAGGAGACAATCTGCCCCTGGACGACGAGGATGGAAAGCTTGCGATATGTGCCAATGATGAGGGTGATGCGGATATGGTGCACGTTCGACAAAGAGAGCAGCGTGTAGACGACGCGGAGGACAAGAGAAAGCACATTCCCATCATCCTGACATGCACCGACGGCGGCCGGGGCATCCCCAAAAGCCACAACGCCGAGGCCATCCATCGTCTCCACCCAAACACAATTTGCCACCGTCATGAACACGCTGGGCACATGTCATACACGGACAGCGGCGGGGGGTGGGCTGCAAGCACGATAATGCCCGACATTGGAACTAAAGAGGGGAATGAAAAGGCGAAGGAGGCCGCGCACGATCTGATCCGGCAGATCCTATGTTCCGGAATGGATGAAGCGGGCAATTCAGAATCCATCGCCGAGCCTCCCCGCTGCCGCTTCGTCGTCACGGGCTTCGGCGCCTTTGCCGGCGTGCCAAACAATCCGACGACCGTTCTGATAAACCGTCTCCGCGAGGCGATCAGCAAGGAGGGCGCCAAGGATGGTGGGGCGGTGCAGGCGAGAAACATCAGCGAGACACACATTCTCGAGACGTCGGCGGGTCACGTCCACGAGCAGATAAACAAATTTCATGCACGTCTGCAGTCAGACTCTGGGAAGGAGGCCAGTGACAGTCCCGTCGAGGGAGCAGAGACAGTCATATTCCTGCATCTAGGGGTGAACTACAAGGGGACAAAATTCCAGTTGGAGGAATGTGCGTACAACGACGCCACCTTTCGAGTGGCCGATGAGAGGGGATACCAGCCCAAGGGGGAAAGCATACTCGAGTGGAACAAAATTGACGACTTATCGCCTGAGTTTGGGCAATGTCTCAATACAACGCTGGACGTGCACGATATTTGTCGGGAGTTGCAGAAGAGTGATGAGGCTGTGGTTGTGAGCCATGATCCGGGAAGGTTTGTGTGCAATTATACCTATTGCCTCAGCTTGGATCGATGCCAATCCACAAACAACACTGTTGGAGGTGACATAACAACGCAGCAAACGTCGAAGGGTTCAAAAGCGCACTCCCTCTTTGTCCACGTGCCACCCTTCGATGTGGTCCCCGAGGACAGACAGTTCGAGTTTGTGCTGACTTTGATGGAAGCGGTTGATCAACAAATTTCTGGGCTGTAATGCACGCATATCACCGGAACATGCTAGAGAACGTTAGTACGACCTGCCACGCCTGCCCAATCAGAGAGGAGAGGGGGGCCTAAATGATATACACATTCTATTCCTATCTATTTTGCCTAGCGCACGCCCCAATCTCTGGGCTTTCACAACCTGTCATTCAGTGCCTTCATCTTTCTCCGACTGATAGGCTTTGTAGGCGCACTNATCTCTGGGCTTTCACAACCTGTCATTCAGTGCCTTCATCTTTCTCCGACTGATAGGCTTTGTAGGCGCACTGGCGCTCATGATCGAGCGCAGCGTCGCCAGCTGGGCTATTGTCATTTCCTGCCGCCTCGCCGATAAGTGAGAAAGCAATTTATACAGATGCAGGATCAAAGTGGGCGATTCAACCTCGAGCTCTTCGATCGTTTCGAAGGTCAGGTGATGCACGCGAACCGGTGTCAGAGCCGTGTACATTCCAGGGATGTCCTGACCGACGAAATCAGAGATCGATCCAATAATCCAGCCGGGCCCAATGCGGGCAAGCCTAAACACGTGATTCTGAGCCTCCAGCGCTCCTGCATTTTGCTTCAGCAAGTTTGCACACCTTCCAACTGTCGCCGACCGTGCCTGCACTTGGCCAATCGAGTCGTTGCTGTTTCTCAGGTGCGGTGCCGCAAAGAAGTTCGACTGCGTCCTTCCCCTGGTCAATGACTGCTGAGAATCGTGCTCGCATTTCAAGACTCCCGCCTCGATGAAATAGAGCCCCCTCGGAAGGTTGGTCTCGCTCCCAACATCGTTCAGCTGGGCCCCGGCGTTGAGCTCGATGGGCGTCGTGTGCTCCTCCAGACTTTGTAGGTGGCTTGCCATAGCGAGGCTGTGTTGTGTGTCGATGGATCTGAGGGCATTCCGCAGCCCGCGATCGACCATGCTAACCTTCCGTATGTGTTGCAGTTTCGCCCCGACATCTGCAGCTTTCTCTTCGTTCCTCCCAACGATTCTCAGAAGCTCATCTTCGGCCTTCCCAAGCGCGGATTCCAGGTCCGGCGAGAAGGTTAGGTGTCTATTCGATCTCGAAGGCTTTACGCCGCCCGTTATGAGCGCAGGCCGTATGCACTGGGGAATACCAGCTAGGGTGAGTTTGCATTTGTTCTCTGCACAGAGAGCGGCGATGTCTGCAAAGACGTCCACCGCAGACGTGTCAATCCCAGTCACAATGCTCAGATCTAAGATGATGTGCTTTGGTATTGGAGGCAGGTCTGGATCGAAGCCAGGCTCGTCGTCGAACATTGATTGGATGTACTTCAAACAAGAGCTCGCATTGCCAAAGAAGAGATAGTTTTGCAGGACGAGGATTTGGATGAGATCAGCGTGTTGATCCAGCCAGCAGTTGTCCTCATTGTTCCTTTCAACTGTCGATCGGATGATCAGCCCGTTGGCGATAAATTTGACCACCCCAGCTCGATAAAAAGACGCCACAAATATCAATGTTGAAGCGCCGATGCCCAGACCCACGCTCTGCAACATTCCATATGCGAGGGACGTCACGACGATGAAGGGTACGACAATCCACTCGGTGGCCGATTTCTGGTATGATTTGATGAACCAGCTGTGTATCAAGTCGATCGATGCCAACACCAAGAGGGAGGAGAAGGTACTCTTTGGGACGTAGGAGCAGATCCAAAAGTCGGACAGGTAGCAGCCCAGGAGGATGATAAGAGCGATGAATTGTGGTCCGCGGGTCACTGCGCCAATCTTGGAAAAGATGCCTCCCAAAGCAATGGCAGGAAGAACCGCGAAGCCACCAGACAAGGCGACGGCGAAGAGCCCATTTGCATACCACATCAGCAAGTCCTTTGGCTTCCCTTTTGGTTGTATCCGCGTGCTCTCTTGTCCATGCTCGGCGTTCTGGATTGTGTTGTTTCCTGCGCCATTCAGACTGACGGATTGTGCATATGTTCCATTCTCATTAGACGATGAGAGAGGATGGGCCTCTCCTGCATCGCTCGCTTTCAGCTTCGCAGCGCATTTGTTGAGTGCCGCCGCGTGCAGAGAACACCTGAGAAGATAAATGACGCTCATTGCCACGGCGCCAGGCAAGCCGTTGTGGAAGGCAGGCCAGCATATCTTTCCCAGCACTTCAGGAGACCACAACCCAAATATCTTTGGTGGTCCGTACACAAACTGTTTTGCATCGTCGCTCATTGTCACCTCTTCTGGTGTCCAAAAGAAGCTCATATCCTGCGCTTCAGCCAGGCTCGTCCCCGTCAACCCCATGAGCACGTACGCAAAGGTGATTGTCGCTGTGATAATGCCCAGAAGAAAGTGAGGACCCTTCGGGCCCAAAACGTAGAGAGCTCCACCTGCAACTAAGCTCGGCGAATGCCGCGCAAGGTCCTGTAGAAGTGCCGTCCAGTCTCCGGAAGCAATCGCCGTTTGTACCGTCCTGCCAGTGTCCACCTTGAACGCGCTCATCCAAATGCTAATGCCCACAGAGGAGAAGAACCCGGCTAGCACTGGGTAGGGAAGGAAGCCTGCAAGGTTCACGAGCTTCACCTTCCCAGCGAGGACGCAGAGCAGTCCCGACATCAGCATTCCAAATGCATTCAGCGCTACGAAGGTGGCCAGGAATGTGCCCGTGTCATTCCCCGCAGAGTCGTCTTCGCCCCGCAGTTCCAACAACACGGAATCAATGTCCGCCGCCATCTGGGCCAGGAACGGCGCCATGAACATGTCCAGGCAGGGGCTGCTCCAGCGCATTGTCGCAAAGAGAAAACGGGGCATCAGACGATGCAAACAATACATTGCATCAAAAGGTGCGGCACACTCACTACAACGCCGGTATCTCTCCACCCAGCACCCCAATCAACATCGGCGCGCTGACCAAACTTCCCATGCACGCCATCAGTGCCATGGGGCTCAACAGCGCGCTCGCCTCCGCAGTCGAGTGCGATGGTCGCGTGATGGCCGAGGCCTCNCAGTGCCATGGGGCTCAACAGCGCGCTCGCCTCCGCAGTCGAGTGCGATGGTCGCGTGATGGCCGAGGCCTCGGCAAAACAAAACACCAGTTGGTACAGGGAGAAGAGGAAAGCTCCCATCAGCGTGGGCTTGAGGGACGCGGGTTCAAGAAGCTTCATCTCGGACAGTTTGCCGACGAGAACGTTCCGTCGCCTGGGCGCATCGCACTTCTCAAAGCTCGAGGACGACGACCGCAGCAACCTCGTCCTCTCGTGGGCACCATCGTCCTCGTCCAGGAGGCTCCCCCGCTTGATGTTGGCCATCACGAGCGTCTCCCTCAAACCCGCGTCCACCACGGTCCTTTTAAGATTCCCCGCTACCAGCGTGTCGTCCCGATTGTGGGAAGAAAGGGACGATTGTTGCGACGCATCGCTGAACTGCTTTCGGGGCATATGTTCATTCCCTTCCCGGACGTTGCGTGTTGTTTGGGTGACCTGCCGCTGCAATTGCAATTGATCAAGAGCATTCGTTTGATTGCCTGTCCTACCCTTTGGTGATGGCTTCTTTGCCCTCTCCCCACTTCGATTGTAGTCTGGCATTAGTGGTGGGCCTTTGATAGCATCGCCAAATCCACTGCCAGCAGGAATTGTTCTCTCCTCCTCGGCGATCGACGGCGTCAGAGGTGTCAACGGCGTGGCGACCGGCTTGGCAAAAAGGCTGATCAAACTCTCGGTGTGCGGCGTCACGTTGCGAGTGTGGGCCGGCATGGTCTTAGCCTGTCCCACGTTGGAGGCTAATACCATCGAGGGGCCGGAGGAGTGCATCGTCGTATTGTTGCCGCGAGCCGATGGAGGCCGCGGCGGAGTGGCGTCCGGAAACAGCGACGCCAACGGCGGGGGCGCGGCGGATTCCCTATCGGGAGAGCGAACGAGGCCGCCGTCCACGGTCTCTTTGGTGTTGTTGCTGGGCTCGGCCAAAGTCCCGGATCCTCCCTCGGCAGATGTCTCATCTGCGTTTGCATCATCCTGGCCGTTCATGTTCTCTGTGGGCGTCTGTCACTCATGCACCCCTCGTTAACCCCCCAGAGACCATACTTAGATGGACACCGACCCTTGGATTAACGTGCCCCGAGCAACCACTGCATTGCATCAACCCAGCGGCGTCCCCAGCTCCGCTGGTGATGTGCGTGTGGTGCTTTTCTCTAGTTTTCTCTCCTCAGTTAGGGGTACCTAAATACCACTGTAAAAAGGGTTGATAAATGTTGTTGTTGTGATTTTAAAGTTACAGTCTACACTGCAACTACTTCTCCAAGTGCATGGCTAACATAGTTAGTCTCCGAACTTGGTTCTCACCGTGTCACCCAGACTATCGTCTGGGATTACCAAAATTGATCAGAAGTACATAGAGTTGTCCAAAGAGAGAATTGTGGTAACCCTTCCCTCCTTTCTTAGTATTGATTCCTCTGTATGTGAGATCTTTCCCCAAAGATTTGCAACTAACTCTCGTGCACACACCACCACACACGCTCACAGAAGCGCCGCCTCCCCAGCGCCCATCACCATCAACGCCGCCATGACCACCGCCAAGCACATCGTCCCCGCCGCCCTCCGCGCCGCGGCGCACGTCCGCTCCTCCAAGCTTCCCGCGGAGCTATCGAAATCCGCCGCGGCCTACCTCTCCTCCGCCCCCTCGGGAGGGAAGCACGTCCTCCCCGACCTCCCCTACGATTATTCCGCGCTCGAGCCGGCCATCTCCGCCGAGACGATGGAACTGCACCACTCGAAGCACCACAACACGTACGTGACCAACCTCAACGCCTCGTTGGAGAAATTGGATGCGGCTGTCTCCGCCGGGGATGTTTCTGGAATTATCGGACTCCAGGGCGCTTTGAAGTTCAATGGTGGCGGGCACGTCAACCACACGCTGTTCTGGGAGAATTTGTGCCCCAAGGGGAGCAGCGAATTTCCCACGAACGGACCTCTAGCGGGCGCCGTCAAGGCGCGGTTCGGTGACTATGAAAGTATGAAGGCGGAGGTGTCGGCCTCGACGATCGCCGTGCAGGGGAGCGGGTGGGGCTGGCTCGGGTACGATCCCAAGACCGGTGAGTATTTGATGCGACGCAAAAAGATGCATTGCAACTGTACCTTCTAATCGTTTGTGCCGTCGTCGAACCAGGGTGCATCGAGGCGGCCACCTGTCCCAACCAGGATCCCCTCCAGGCCAGGACGGGTCTCGTGCCCCTGATGGGAATTGACGTGTGGGAGCACGCCTACTACGTCGATTACCGGAACGTCCGCCCCAGTTACGTCGGGGCCATTTGGGACGTCATCAACTGGGGCAAGGTCGAAGAGAGGCTCGCGGCGGCGAAGTAGAGATTGAATGGAACGGAGAAGGAAAATGAGTTGGGTAGGGGGCGATGCACCCGTGGTTAAAACGAAAGAGGGAGAATTGGACACATCAGAGTCGCTTTAGGTTATGAA
>JALLAP010000997.1:0-13372 GCA_036939355.1 Thalassiosira profunda | reverse complement strand
TCTTGCTGTCGGGGCCGCCGTCGTGCTCGACGTACAGGGCGTCGGCGCCGCCGTAGGATCGGCCGTAAAAGGCGAGGCCGGTGTTGATCTGACTCGCCTGCGCGCCCTCGGCGAGATACCTCTGGACGCAGCCGTCGACGCTGTACCCCACGCTCTCGAACTGGTCCGCCGGCTGGTCGTGGAGGGGGGCGTTGACCCCGACGAGCTCGTCCCACGTGCCGTGAAAGTCGTAGCTCATCAGGTTGAATTCGCTGAGATGTTGCGCAACGCCCGGCACGTCGATCCCGTCGATCAGCGGGGGGCCGCACGGCAATGCGGCCGTCAACCCGAAGGTTCGATCGCCGTTGGGATACGTGGCGCTCGCGTAGGCATCGAGCGCCGCTCTGATGTCGCGCAACAGCAGGACAAAGTTCGCCTTGTCCGCAGGAGTGCCGCCGTGGGGTTCGTACGTCGGAAATTCCCAATCAATGTCGATTCCGTCAAAGTCGTACTCGCGTATCAGGCCAACGCAGTTCTTGGCAAAGGTTCGCCGCGCGTTGGCATCGGCGGCCAACTTGACGAACGGCTCCGAGAGGCTAAATCCCCCGAGGGAGGGGTACACCTCCGCCCCCTGCTTGTGGGCCCTACCGATCACCCCCTCGGCGTGGGAGTGGCCGTTGCAGTCGCGTCGTCCGGTAGGGGTGGCCCTATGGCAGTACACGCTGTCGCCCAAGTCGACGTACTTGGCGCCGACATACACAAACGCGTCGGGATGGGCCGGATCGTCCGGAGCAAAGCCGTTGTCGTCGTGGAACTGCGGCGCGTGCCCCGCGTGGGCCGGCACGTCGACCGACCAGTCGTGCGGTCCGAAGAGGGAAATGGCGTCGGCCCAGGAGTCGGTCCCCCAAATATGACCCGCCGCGTCGGTTTGGAAGAAGGCAAAGTTGACACGGTCGACCTTGCTAAATTCCATGTTTGCGGCGCGGGCCCGCTCGTCGTGGTCGTAGAACTGCCACGCGGCGTAGTAGCCAATGACGGTCTTGCCGGGGCCGTTCTCGGGCTTGCTCCGGGAGAAGGCGCTCCACCCCTCGGGACTGGTGTAGTCCGACGGAATGGCGGCGGAGCCGCCGGCGGGGTAGTTGGGGGCGTGGAGGGGAAGGACCTCGCGGGGCGGGTAGGATGTGACCGCGTCCCAGCGGACGGTGGCGGGTTCCGCGTCGGGGGCGGAGGATGGGTCGCCGTCGGACACCCTGCAGAGATGGAAACCACAAAGGTTAGAGAGGTGCACAACCCGCAAAGAGAATGATGCAACAACAATGCAACGCATCAATGCAGCAACGCGTGCAGATGAGCTCACCAGACCCCGTCGATCCACGCCCCGCCCCAGTCGCTCCCGCCGTTCCACCCCGTCACTTCGCCGTCGCTCGCCGTGGCCCCCGAGCTGCCCGCGCGATCGGACGTGTGGACCTCGATGGCGGTGGCCGAGCCTATTGGCTTGCTGCTTCCCCCGCCGCTGGAGCTTCCGCCTGAGTCATTCCGACCGCTGTCCCCATTGCTGCCACCGCCGTTCGATTGGGTGGGGTCCTCGCACCGCACATTCGCGGCCCAATCGCACACCCCCCGGACATTGTCGAACTTGAGCCCCATGCAGCTGCTGTAGCTCCCCTGCGGCCGGCCGTTGGCGCAGGTAATGTAGCTCAAACAGTCGAACGAGGCGCGGCTCCCGGCGAAAGTGGGGTCGGGCGGGCACGGGCTCCAGGGGGCCGAGTTGGAGTTTGCGGCAGCGTCGGGGACTTTGCCCGCCTTGCCCCTGCTTATGGCCTCGGTTGCACCTTCCCCGCCCTCGCCACCGCCTCCACTGTCACCATCACCGCTGGCACCGCCCAGCCCCGGCCCCGCGCCGTCGTTCTTGACCTTGCCATTGCTAAAACTCCCCAGGGCGGGGTTGTTGTGCACGTAATCGGTATTGTGCGGGTCATAAGCCTGCAGGTTGGGGTTAAAAGCGCCACCGCCGCCCTTCTTCCTGTTGGCCGCGCGGGTCTTGCCCGTGCTGTCCCGCTCGAGGCCCCTTCGGCGGTCGAGGTGGCGGAGGTGGTGCAGCTGTTGGGAGCGGTGGATCGAGCGGGGGCCGGCCTCGCCCTCGGCGCCCTTGGCGGTGCGCCGTGGTTGCTTCGCGGCCTCGTGGGGGTGCGGGGGCCGCCGGAGGTTTCTTTCGCTCTGCCGCTCGGCGCCGCGCGACGCCGACGCCCCCTCCCCGGCCAGCGCGGTTGCCGCGAGGAGGAGGGCGCCCGGGGCCGGCCGCCGCCGCTTCCTCGCCGTCGTTGGCAGCGCGGTCGTCATGGCGTGCTTCTACTCTATTTTGCAACTCGAACGGGCTCCGCCGCGGCAGTCGGCGGGACACTGTCGCCCTTCCGCGCCGTTGCCGGAACTGCCGATCCTTCTGTCGGCTAATGAACGCGAGGGCCGCGGCGTGGCAATGGAGGTGGCGGCGCCATGATGGGCTGTTTGCTCGCCGTTGCTCTTTCACGGTTCACCTCTTTGCATCAGCCCCTTTCAAACCGGCACTGAAAGTCGCAGCGCTCTCTGGCACGCCAGAAATCACGATGCTCTTCCAGTGCTGGGCTCCTGGAGCCCAGAATCATTCTAGTTTGGAAGGCTGCGGTCGAATTGAAGGACGAAGTGTGCGTGCA
Source organism: Thalassiosira profunda (assembly GCA_036939355.1). Classification (NCBI taxonomy): domain Eukaryota; phylum Bacillariophyta; class Thalassiosirophyceae; order Thalassiosirales; family Thalassiosiraceae; genus Thalassiosira; species Thalassiosira profunda. The sequence goes on along the minus strand of JALLAP010000997.1, from coordinate 10,703 downwards.
GCAGGATGGGAGATACCGAGATCGTCAGCACACCAAGTGGCCATCTAGATGACAACATCTTCGCGGCCAGCCAGGATCATTGGCGCGACAAGTACAAGAAAATGAGAAGCGCCAGTGCTCCTAAAGTGGAAGCGCAGCGAACAGATCAAACAATCTCTAACAGTCTAACGCGGGTTCAGCGCCGTGACCACCCCCGTGGCCCGCGTGTTCCCCTTCTTGTCCATCTTGTTCATGTTCATCCGGCTCCGATGCTGCAATCGCTGCCCCTTGGCGTCCTCCCGCCGCTGCTTCTTGACTGCGGCGCGGTACCGATACAGGGAAAGCGAGGTGAACCCGCCCTTGCCCTCGCCCGAGACCAATATGCCCTTGCCGCTGCGCCCTGTTGGAATGCAGCCGGCGAGGCGTCCCATGGTGGCGAGGGCGGTGGATCCTTCTCCGCCCGCAGTTCCGGCACCGTTTCCAGCACTTGTCGAGGAGCCCTCCCCGCCATTCTGCAATTGGTACACGTTCACCACCCGCCCGGCGTACAGTCGGTCCCCCGCCGCCTCCTTGGCGTGCCGTACCGCGGCCCTCTCGCACCGATCCGGCGCGAAGCGCTGCTTGTAATACCTTGCCAATCCGCGGTGGCCAACAATTCGCCCGTCGGGGAAGACCAGCTCTCCAAGTGGAGTGATGTCGAACCCCCGGCTGGCAATGTTGGACTGGTACGCGTCGTAAAGGGCGTCGTCCCCCTCGTCCATCGAGGCGTCCTCCCACTCGCCCTCGTCGTCGCTGGCGTCCTCCCATTCTTCCTCGTCCCCCTCCTCGATGGCCTCCGCGCCCGGTGCCCCACCATCGGTGGCCCCCTCCATCCGGCTGAAGTCGTAGAACACCTCGAATTCCTCCATGTCCACGCCCCGCTCGTAGAGAATCTTGCAATGCCGCTTGTCCTGCATGTGCTTCACCACCGCTTCCGTGGTGGTGAACATCTTCTGGCAGTACAAACAGAGGTTGCCCCACCGGACCTTCTCGTTGCAGTAGCCCAAAAAGCCCTCGAGGTCGGTGCAGTACTCCGCGTCGGGGAGGAAGAATGAATAGGTTTGCTGCATGTAGGCGAGGTTGGCGGCGGGGGAAGTCGATGTGCGGGCGTCGAAGGGGCACTGGGACGGGTTGATCTCAGGGGGCTCCTCGTCCATTTCCTCGGCAGACTCGCCGGCGCCCTCTTCCATGGAGACGTCGTTGGCCTCCGCCGCGCCGGCCTCTTCGGCATCGCGGTCGCGCTTGGCGAACGCCGGCGGCCGCCTCCGTCCCTTCCCCTGCGATTTCTTCTTCTCCTTCTTCCCGCGTTGGCCCTTGTCCTTCCGGTGGTCGACCCCGCTCCGCGCCTCCCGCCCCTCCCGCTCCTTTCGCAACGCGAGCGCCGCCTCCAATCTTAAATTGAAGTCGGTCTCGTTGAGCAGGGGCAGGCCAGCCTCGCGCCGCTTGAGGTTGTATCTGTGCCAGTCGGATTTGTAGTGCGATTGGAGGTCGGACCGGGAGGCGAAGAATTTGCCCGGGGCGGTGGTGGAGGTCAGGGCCGGGATCGGCTCGGGGGGCTGCAGCTCCATTATATTGGTGGTTTGGATGTGTAGTGGGAGGGAGGTTATGCCGCCGCGTGTGAAGGAGAGATGTGCCATCGTCTCGATCGAGGTCCAAGGGAAGCAGGGATTTGGTTGGCCAGGAGCGTTTGTCACTGCGACACTTCCCTCGTAAATGAGTATTGGTTCCTCTAAGTAACGATAAGTATTAATTCCACCTTTACAATTGCGTATGTAGAAGGAAATGGAAATTTTTTGCCGCCTCATGCAACTTTGACTTTGGACCGGCCCCTCCGACTCCATGCGGCGTCCCAGCACCCGAGGCAGCGAGGCGTCATAGCGCGCGAAGGACGCAGCATCATGGCCACCGAAACGTCCGCCAACGGCGGCAACGCGTCGTCGGCGGCAGCGGCCCCGCAGGCGGCCGAGAAAGACACATCACATGCACATCAGAACGGGGCTGCACCGATGAACGGGGCTGCACCAACATCCAGCTTCGGCGCGGTGCTGGAGGCGGCCAACGACATCCGCAAGCTTGGCGAGGTCCACGACATTGCCGAGACTCCCGTCTCCGCCCCGGCGCCCACATTGGAAGATCTAGCCGACGCTTTAGACGAAGAGGATCCCGTATTCACCGCCGTAGACGCCGACGCCTACGAGGACTACGAGGGCGACAGCGGCGGCGCGGGTTCGGACGAGGAGGAGCGGCGGGCGGCCTACTCGGCCAAAACCGCGGCCGCCATTTCCGCGTTGATGAACGGGGAGGAAAGCGCGATGTTGAAGAAAGATGGGGAAGAGGGGCTGGGCGGGGGACACAAAGCGGCCCGGAAGGAAATCACGCTGCAGGACCGGACCGCGGCCATGCTGAGCGTGTACAAGGATTACGTCCAGGAGGTGGAGGAGAAGTTGGGGGAGCAGGATGCATCTGGAGATATGCGGCGGGAGGAAATCAAGGTGGCCGCCCTCGAGAACTTTTGCAAGGAGGTGGACACCGATGACTACGTGTCGGATGGAGAAGAGGACGAGGACGAATACAGTGGCACGGAGAAGTACAGGGCGGCGCGATCGGCGGCCAAGCCGAAGATGCGGCCGGCCACCGCGGCCACCACCACGGCGGCCTTTCGGCTCAAGGCCGAGGTGGCGCTGAAGGNCGAAGATGCGGCCGGCCACCGCGGCCACCACCACGGCGGCCTTTCGGCTCAAGGCCGAGGTGGCGCTGAAGGTGGTGAAGACGAAGGTGAACGACACCATGTCGCGTGGGTCCGATATTCAGAAGGACGCGGGAGATTTCGAGAACGACTACTCTTTTCAGGACTACCACAAGAAGCTGTCCGACGATGGAATGGGCGTGCAAAACGAGGAGCGGGAAGATTTGGAGTACGGAATACCGCACGAGCGGATGGACACCGGGGCGGGGAGCGACGCCGGATCTGCGGTGTATGGGATGCACATCCTCGACCGCGACAAGTCGATGCGGCGAAAGAGCAACGACAACGAAGACACCATCGGCGCGTTCGACGACCTCTGCGACGAGCTTGGGGTGACGCCTGATACGCACGAGGGACTGGAGCACCATTTCTACCAGCGCCGGCCGGGCCGCTACCGCTACCCCATCTTTCGGAGCAAGAAGTTCCGACAGTCGATGATGTACTGCAGCGCCCTGATCTTATTTTTGCTTGTCGCGGCGAGCGTCCTGTCCGCGATCACGAACGGGTTCGAGGAGGTCCGGCACAAGCGCGCGCCGCCGTTGCCAGACTGGAAGGCCGAGGAGGACTGGCGAGAGAAGCAGAAGGTCGATTGGGAGAAGAGCCACCCGAACGAGCACCCTGCAATGAGCAATGGACAAGGAACAAAGGAACACAGCATGGGCAAATTGTTCCAAAAGATCTCCGCGGCTTATCGACCCGTGTGGTACGACCGATCCACAGGATGGACGGGCCAGACTTACGCAGAGGCGGTGACATGGTGCGACGCTCACGACAACTACATCCCCTGTCCGTACGAAGTGTACTGTCCGAGCGAAAACACCCTCCTCGCGGGCGTCATGGACGAGGATGGCGAGAGCTGGGCAGGTGCGTTGTGTTCTGACTCTTTTGTTGCCCACTATGTGATCGTATCCTAACATTTGGCTCTGACGCAGCCGTGGTAAACGATCGGAACGAATGGGTGCAGGTTGGATCGAAGGGCGGCGTGTGCGATCTATATTCGTCGCGGTACGGGCGGCATCCGGACTGGGGCACGTCAGGACAGGACAACGAGGCTCTGACGCGGCACGTCATGTGCTGTCGCTCCCACCCCATTACGGTCGACGAGAATTCGCTCGGAGAAAACGACGGCAAGCACGTGTTCAAGGCCAAGGGTCCTCCAAAGGGAGCGCCCAAACCGCCGATTGCGCCCAGCGAGGGCGGCTTCGAGCAGATCCCTCCGCCAGTGAAAGAGGAGGCGACGTCGTCCGACCAGGACGTTCCATTTGCAACGACGCAGGAGGCGATGGACGCGACGCAGCTCTACATATCCGTCTCGAAGGCGTACAATCCCGTTTGGTATGACAGAGAGAGCGGATGGATGGGTCAGACGTACCGAGACAGTCTAGACTTCTGTGCCAATCTCGAGGGCATCCCTTGTCCCTACGATGTGTGAGTTGCAACTGAGTTGAAGGAAGGTTGTTGGTTGATCTTTGACCTCATCTCATATCCTTTTCGTATGCAATTGCTCGCTGCAGATATTGCCCAGGAGGCATGGGGAAGCTCCTCGATGGAGTGCGAGACAAAGGAGAGTCATGGTCGGCAGTGATTGACGGCGATGGCAACGATTGGGTGCAGGTTGGGGCCAGTGGCGTGTGCAATCTGTATTCAGAGACTGGTATGTTTTTTTGTGGCATAACAAGGATTGCTTCTTTGTGTTGACCTCACTGTTATTATTGCTACAGCGAAAGAGCTTCCAAGTTGGGGGATCTCGGGAGAGAACAACGAGGCCATCACTCGACATATCATGTGCTGCGATGGCTCTGGCCACGCTGACGCTGTGGATACTGCCAATGACGAAGTAGGGGCAGAGGAAGCAATGAATTACAATGCAGATGTGACAGGGCCGGGACTTGTGGTGCTGCCAGAGCCTGCGAGCCAGGTCGAGACGATTACAGACAACGATGCCACAAATGAACCAAGCTCCAATGAGGATGCTTCAGACACAGCTGTAACAGCGCCAGATGAGGGAGCGAACGACGAACCTGGGTCATCCATGACAGCGTGGGAGATACAAGTCGAGGAGACGCACCATCCAGCGTGGCTCAACAACTTGTACGGATGGAATGGGGGCTCCTACGACGACGCGCGCACATTCTGCGAATCTATTCCCCATGGAGATGGCACATTGCATCTTTGTCCCGCATCGGCCTACTGTCCGAATGGGCCGCGAGAGAAAGAGCCGTTGTACTTGCAAATGGACGCCTTCGAGGGCGTTCAATGGGCGCCGGTATCAAACGAAGAGAATGGTTGGATCCAGGTTGGAAATATCGCCGGACTGACTTGCCAGACGTACATGCAAATCAATCACCGCGAACCCACGTGGGGCCTTGATGGATCGTCGGCGCAACTGAAGCAAAATATTCTTTGCTGCGAGGATGACACCGAAACCCACGCAGCTCCTGCTGAAGATCATTCTCAACCCGCAACGACAGCTGTTACTCCAGTGGAGCCAGCCCAAAGCTCTGTCAGCGACAACGGCAGCGATGGCGATAGTTCCACAGCGGATGATGGCTCGTTCAAGGACTCCATTTCTTCCACTTTCAACCCAATGTGGTTCAATCTCGACCAAGGCGGTTGGCAAGGCGGCTCTCACAGCGACGCTCAAGCCTTTTGCGAACAGTTTGCCGGCTTACATGGCAAACGGATGGAACTTTGTCCTTATGCAGCTTACTGCCCGGAAGGCCCGGGAATGCCGGCGATGGATGGCCACGTCGCTGACTTCAGTAAAGAACCGGATCAGTTCGCTCCTGTGTTCGGAGGCAATCATTGGGTGAAGATTAGCGACACCGGGAATGATTCCGCCACGATCTGCAAGAGTCACGTCCAGCTCACCGGAATGGAGCCTTCTTGGGGGATGGACGGATCGAACAAGGAACAGAAACAGCACGTAATGTGTTGCTCACCGTTCCAGTAGAGCCTGCCGCAGTGCAGCGCTCCCTTTCAAGTGATCCCTTTTATTGAGCTGCATAACTTCATTAGCAACGATAACTGCATGGTGCATTGGCGAGAGAGTCTAATCGTTCTCTGCGAAGGAATGAGCTGCCCACGTGAAACGTGAAACATCACAACACATCACCTCACATCACCACATCCAATACCCCCTATCCTATCGCCGCCGCAAACACCTCGCCCCATCAACTGATCTCTCCAGTGCAAGGATGAACTCATTTGCAAAGTGGCTGGCACTCATTTCCGCGCTTGCCGCTGTGGCGGCGTCTGAGGCCTTTTTGTCCGCGTCGCTGCCGCGCAGTGCAGCTCTGCGCCAATCCTCCAGCGACGAGGGCGACGGATCCACAACCATCAACATTGCTCTAATCGATACTACTACTAGCAGCGACGTGAGTGAGAGGCTGACGGCGACGCTATCGGAGCACCCATTTTGCAAGATGACGGGCGTGAAACTGTCCATCGACGAGGTACCGACATCATCATCTTCTGATGGGTGGGGCAAGGAGCAGGTCAACACCCTCCAACATGCCGACATTGCTTGCTTTGCAACAAAAGCGTCAGTGACATCATATCTCATGCAACTGGACAAATACCTTGGCGCTGAGGACGCGAGCGACGAAGATCGGAGGAAGCTGCCAAACAAACCTGATCTGATTGATGATATCATCGGCACAGTGGAGGGTGCCGTGCCTACCGCAGAGACGACGCTTATGGCGGCGTGCCCAAGCACCGGCGCCGCGAAAGAATGTTTGAACAGCGGGAGGTGGATGTCGAATCATATCTATTATCCGAAAGATACACAACAGGCAGTTGAGTTGAAGACGCAAGCCATTGGAGAGGGGGGAGAGGAGGAGGATGAGGAGGCCGAGGGGGACATTGACGTGAACGTTTGGGCCGACTCGGTGATGCAGGCCGCGGGGGACGTGCTGGAGCGCAAGTTTTGGGGCGGCGGGTGGTAGACATTTCCTCGTTCAACGCTATCGGGCAAACGGCAAACAGTTTCTAGAGTTATCTGCCTCGACTTGCATTCTCTTGAGATAGTTCAACGAGGCTAGAGTGGTTGACAGTTGGCAGACAGGTGCAGTTCTTGCGCGGACACAGCTCGAAGCTTGCAAACAGGTAGGATGGCTTCAATCTTGTCGTCCCGCGAAACGCATGATGTTACTCCTGGACAAGGCAGTAATTGCAAGCCTTTCCGGAATCGCTGGGCAACGAAAGCGTGAGAGGGCACCCGCCGCCCGGATGAAACGAATCGTTGAAGGGGTTGAGAGTTCCCTTGATATGGTCCTTGATCTTCTCCTTGCGTTTCTTATGCTTCGAATGAACCTTCTTGACCTTCTTGGCCACCTTCTTGAACCTGTTCTTCCACTTTTTGCGGCGAGCCTGGCAATTGTTGCCGCAAAGGCCGAGAAGCCCCCCGAGCTTCCTATCACCTTGATCACACGCAGTGAAGTAACATTCCACATCGGTGCCAAGCATCAGGGCTGCATCGGTGGGACAGGAGGAGTCTTGGTCGACAGGACCGGTGTTCTCGGCCGGAAGGTCGACAGGATCGGTGTTCTCGGCCGGAAGAGACTCGTCATGAAATGAGTCATTCATGGTTCGCAGACCCGCTTGGGCAGGTCCCAAGGAGAGCAAAAGCAGCAATGCCGCCAAGAGGAGAATTCGGACCATGTTGATGTGGATGTTGCTTGGGGAACGTTGTTCTGTGTTGTGTTTCTTGCTTTTTTATGGGTGCATCAGGAGAGCCTCGAAGGCAAACAGCTCTTGTTCAGCTCTTGGTCAGATCTTGATGTCAGATCTTGACGAGGTCTCGGTTGTTGAGGAATGTGCGATCTCTTCCTTTGCACTCTCTCTGTTGTCAAGCGGCTTGGGCAACCTGACACTGGGAATACCGGGTTGCAGTCTCAGAGAGTGCCGCTTTACCCAACCTCAAGTCTCCTGGACGACTGCTCAAGCAGGCCACGACCAAGGAGTAGTTGCGCACCGGTTCTCAACCACCTCTCTCTGGGCGAAGCAGGATCAAATCACGACCACGTTCACGTCCTGACCCAATCGTCCCACCCTCCTTAACAGGCACGGAGAAGTGCTCACAAAAAGCAGCAGGGAGGTATATGCAGGGCACCAACCAACAAAACATGATCTCCTCACACACATTGCTACTAGGCATCCTCCAAGGACTGATAGCAGTTGCTCAGTCACGGCTGGGTGGCAGCGCACATCAACATCGAATGCTTGGACGATGGACGTTCGAGGAGCCATGCATCGCCGGGCCGGTGCTGTACGAAAATCCGGCGGAAGGCTCGTCTTCCCACGATGAAAGTCTCAGACAGTACCACCGAATAAATGTGAGCAGAACATATCTGTGCAATCGACACGTGCCATTCTTCTTAACGTTAGTTCCATTTCGTACAGGGCCGTCTGTACGAGGATGAGGCATTCACTCTACCCACCACGGTGTCTTCTGACATGATTTGTGACGTCATAGCTCAAAATCACACAATCTGCAGCTACTACATGATCGATGACTCTGTTGGGGTCTTTTCCCTCTTCAGCGGAATTGCCAAGCTCGATTTCTCCAGAGCAGAGGACGAAAGCCCGAGAAGTAGAAGCGGAAGAAGCAAGAGCAGGAACAGCCGAGGAAGCCAAGAGAAACAAGTCGTCAAGCCAGTTGGGACGGGTCGCTTCGTCTACCAAGGAGGCTCGGACCTACACGCCGGCATCCTCGGCAAAGTCATCACAACATACAAAGAAGACGTCATAGAGCACGACTTTTGCATCCAGGGTTCCACCTACGATCACCTCGTTCCTCCACTCTAAGATGCAGTAGTCGCTCAGGCGTTGTAAGTTGCCATATAACAAATGCTTCACTCTACAAAACTGTTGCCACCCCTTCCGACTAAGACCCTCTCATCACCGACCTCGAGGCCAACCTCGACGACGCCCAGTTCAACCCCCTTGACAGAGCCTTCTCGGTCAGCCTAACTCCCAGCAACGAAGCGAATTGGCGCAGTTCCGGGGCGTACTCGCGGAGGACCGGAAGAATTTCACGCAACCGCTGACTGTTTCTCTGCAAACCATCGCCAGTCGGCGAGATGGCTCCCTCGAAGTCTCCCAGGAGGAACTGAGCCAGCTTCCTCATTTGTTGCACGTTCTGTTTATCGTCTTTGCTCAATGTGGGGTTCAATGCCCGGATCAGCGATGGCATGGGGAGATTGTTGAGTCCCAACGCCATCATGACCTCCTGGCTTGCCTCCCTCCCCGACGCGTCCACAAAAGCAACGATCTCCTCGGAAATAAACTCCCGGAAGACCCCACCTTCTGGCGAGAAGAAGAATCGCAGAGCTTCGCGAACAGTGCTCTGGTCCCTCTCACTCTGACTGGCACGGAGGTCGATGCCCAACGCTGACGAGTATCCTCCGGTGGCCTCCATCTCTGGCGTTTCCGTCCCTGCGACAGAGGCCTGGCCGGTCTGGACTTGCTGCGTCCCTGCAAAGTCTCCTGCGTTGCCCACATTCTTCGTACCCCGCACTCCGTCCACCTTGAACGCGGATCCATCGCCGTCGTCGCGCACGGCCGTGAACTTCTCCAGTGCCTGCAAAAGATCGATGAGCTTCTCGGCATCGAACGAGCCTTCCCGACCGTACACCATGTACCTCAACGTGGCTTTCAGCCTGGGACTATTGTCTGTCATCAATCTGCGGGCGATGTAAGGGTAGGCTTCGTCGATGATTGCAAACTCGGGATTGCCAACTAGTGCGATGCCCTCCAGCACGCCGATGGCCCGGATCACAAGGGCAAAGTAGGGCGGAATCCTGAAGGGAAACTGGAATGTGATCTCCGCCAAGTCCGCAGCAAGGTCTTGGAAGTTGATGCTCTTGGCGCCTCCTCCGGCCAACGCCGCATCAAAGACTTTTGTTAGCGCTGGAACGATCGGCGCCGTGTCCGTACCCTCGGGGATGAAGTCCAGGTTCACAAAATCTTCTCCAATCTCCGTGTAGTCCCGATTCAACAAGTGAGCAATGGCCTCGATCATGCCATACTTTTGGTTCTCCGTAACCTCTGTCATCAATCCAAAGTCCAAAATACAAAGCTTCCCATCTTCTGTTCTCATCATATTTCCCGGATGAGGGTCGGCGTGGACTGTTTTTGAAAGCGAAGAATGAACACGTGATATGAGCATTTGATGCAAGTCCAAGTGGGGGTGGAGCATCATCAAATGAGAGACTCACAGAATCCAAAGTCCAACAGCTGCGTCAAGTAGGTGATGACGCCCAGGTTCACGAGCGCTCCAACGTCGTCTGATGTGCTCTGACTCAACTTCTCGCCCTCGATCCATTCCGCCACGTGCACCCTGCGCGAGGTGAACTCGGGATAGTTGCCAGGGATAACGACGTCCGGCAGTACCTTCATTTGCTCCTTCATCTTTTCGCCATTCTCGCACTCCAAGTTGTAATCCAGCTCTTGGTAAAAGCGGTAGGCGAATTCGTCCAGGAGGGCGACGGCGTCCAACCTATCAGACAGAGCCGGGAACCTCCTCGCGAAGATGCCCAGCTCGCGCGCCAGGTACAGATCCAGCGACACCGTTTCCAACACCTGGGGTCTCTGAACTTTGACGGCCACCGTGTCCCCGTTGGAACGGAGCGTGGCTTTGTACACCTGTCCAAGAGAAGCCGCTGCCACAGGCTCCGGCGTAATCTCGCTGAATATCTCGTCCACCGGCCTGCCTAGCTCCCTCTCGATTGTGGCAAAGGCAATCTTGGAATCGAAGCTGGGCACCTTGTCGCACAACTTCTGAAGTTCCACCATGCTCCTCGGGCTCAGAATATCCGGACGGATCGAGAGCGCCTGACCCAACTTGATGAAGAACGGTCCCAAACTGGTGATGATGTCCCTCAGCTCCGCGGCGCGCTTCACCTCCAGATCCGGATCGTTCTTTAGCGCTCCCGTC
>JALLAP010000993.1:0-11208 GCA_036939355.1 Thalassiosira profunda | reverse complement strand
GGACGAGATCACCGACTACCTCATCTGCTACGACGGGCAGGCCAACGTGGACTTCAGCTCGTCGTCGACCACCGCCATCTCGGGGGTGGCGTTGGAGGACGACGCCGTGCTGGTATTGCACCGGAGTGATCTGAGCGACGGGGTTCGCGCCACGCGTTCGAAGGGCTACGGGGAGCATTCCTCGGAACTTCGGAATGGCACTGCAACTGCAACCAACGACGGGGGCTCCCTGGCGTGGAAGGACAAGTCGGCCGCCAAGGGGGAGGGCGTCCGGGCCGTGACCTGCAGCAAATGCTGCTCCACGCTGGGATTCGTATCGGACCACGACGAGACGACATATCGACTGTACAAGCACCTCCTCGACTGCGACACGCATGGGCCGTCGACATTCGCCAAGTACACCTGCGGATCGTTCCTGGCCCGGGAAATGAGGCGGTACGCGGAGAGTGAGGCCGTCTATACGTTTATTGTTGGGGTGTCGGACGAGAACGACTGGACGAGGGTGCATACTCCGGGAGAGTTTATTTTGATACGAATGCTCAGCTGGGACACCCCGATGGCCACTTTGGGCAGAGACCAAACAAAAGTCTGCGAGGATGACGATACGCCAGACAATGCAATTCGCTTTCAAAAGGTGGTCAAGGTGATTTTCGAGGTGACCTCTGGGAGAAACGAGCTGGCCGACCCAACGAGCGCCGAGGACCCGTTGGAGTGGTCGTGGAGGGGCAACGACTTTTGCTGCCCGCCACTCTCGGGAACCTCTGCCGATGAAGCATCGAATGCAGACGAGGGTTTCGATGCAATGTCACGGAGGAAGGCCTCGTCGACGAGGATATTCTTCTCGCAGCGGGAATGGTCAGAGCTGAGTGAAGCTCTGACAAACGGAACGAGCTATTTTTCGAGGGTGGTATCGGATGCCGTTGTTACGGCAAAACTGGGGCCGCCGAGCGATGATGGGGGGCAAGCTGCTGCAGCACTGAGCTTCCTTCGCCTTGTGGCTTAGAACCCAAAGTCTGCTGTCCCGTGTTTGCTGTGCTATCTCTGTCTCTAGAGAGAGCTTGCGGAACAAACGAATGCATGCTGGAGCGGACGGTGAAGCTGCAGAAGGGCCTCAGGCGGCATGCATCAAGCTAGTTTTTATTGAGTCTTTCAACCGGCCAGCACTATTCGATTACATAGGATTTCAACGGTCAGCTATGTCTCCAAATACCCCTCCATTCTCTGCACGCTTCATTTCGATACGCGAAGCGTAATCTTTATCCTCTTGCTGCCCGGACTTTCGTTTGGTTGTTCGTTGGATCGTTCCGAGTCCGTCTCTGCCTGCGCCGTGACAGCAACTGCATCGCGCTTGCGTTTTTGGACGCGATCTTCTTCCGTTGCATCAGTGGTTGCAGCGTCTCCAGATTCTTCTTCTGCACCGGTGCCATTCGACCCTTCCCTCGCGGCGCTTTCCTTTGAAGCCCCCGCTGCGTTGTTCTGATCCGTGCCGCAGCTCATCTCGTCCTGCGAGGACAGCATGGACCGCGTGTCCCGTCGGCAGTTGCCGCAGTGCCACGACCCGTCGGGGATGCTCTGCAAAGGCGGCGTCGCGCACCCCAAATGGTAATGGGCCTCGCAAGTGTCGCACGCGATGAGCATGCCTCCGTTGCCGCATTCGTTGCACACCAGTGTGCCCGCGCTCCCCTCCGTGACGTTGGCTTTGCGTTTCATGCTTCGCTTGAGCGATTTGTAGCTCTTCGTCTTCTTGAACTTGACGAGGTAATACGTGATGCACTCGCTCACGGGCTTGCCCACCATCTTCGACACCTCCCGCATATCCTCGTGATGCTCGAATACCGCCGAACGAAAGAGGTCCTTCTCTTCCTTCGTCCAATCTCTGCAGTCCGTCGAGCTTACTTTGCTTACCTCGTGAAAAAGCCGGGGAGGCGGTATCCTCGATCGTGAAACAAGCCTATTGCCGCCTCCTTTTTGTTGAACTTGACCCTCGTGTGGACGAAGTCCAGCTTGCCCGACTTTTCGGCCGCTTGTGGATCCCAAACCCTTTCATACCTTGGAGAGAGTAGGGTTGTGCATAAGATATGCACAAGTTCAGCGCTTCCCAAGCAAGAAGTTGTGAAACAAGCAGATAAACTCACAGTGCACCTCCATCAAAGGCATCGGATTTTGCAGAAGTGTGCGAGCCTGCAAGTGGGAGCACGTCGACTTGATACTCGGACCCGACGCGGCTCGATGCCTTCTCGTAATGAGTCCGCTCCTCCTTCCACGCATACATGTCAGCACTCCGGGTATCACGAGAGGGAGAGGACGGCTCCTCTGCAACGCGCTTGCTCGCCTTGTCCTTTTTGTTCTCGACGAACACCTCCAGGGCATTGGGAACCAATTCCAAGAAGGCATCCGCGGCCGTGGCCTCCGCGTCGGTTTTGCGCTCGAGCACCCGCTCGATCACATCGCGCACCCTGCTAAGGTAGGGCTTGCGGAGCCGCTTCCCTCCCCGCCACGCGTAGCACTTTCCCTCGCCGACGGTCCCGGTGCACCGAGACTTTTCGGCCGTGTTGGTGTGNTCCCCGCCACGCGTAGCACTTTCCCTCGCCGACGGTCCCGGTGCACCGAGACTTTTCGGCCGTGTTGGTGTGGCCGCAAGCCTTGCACTCCCATGGCCCTTCCGGACGCACGACAGTCGTTGCTGACTTCTCTTTTGAGGGGCTCTTGGGCTCCCCACCAGCAACATCAGCGTCCGTATCTTTGCTGTCGTCCCCCTTTCCACTACTGTCCATGGTCACCCCCGGGGGAAGGAAATAGGTGGCGCCTTCTTCGTCTCCCTCGCCCTTCGCCTGCAACAATAAGCGAGTATCGAGAGCGCGCGCTGATAAGTCATATCCTCGAGAGAATACAGTGAAATAAATATGTGCAGTGTGGATGCTACAAAAGCCGCCGCCGCGTAGAGCTGAAACTCGCCCCCGACGCAGCAAACGAATAATGCAGCAACATATTGCAAGCATCGACCGACCCAAAAGCGCCTTACCAGTGTCCATCCAGCATCCGTCAGCACGGGCCAGATCGCGCTGTGAAATGCCTCGACATGTCGTTGCTTTTTCTTGCCGCCGCCCATTCCCAACGTGACGGCTGACTCCAGCGACTGCTTCCGCTTCAGCCGCTTCTCCTCCTCCCCCATTTCATTGGTCGCCTCTGCTTCGTGCGCCATGGTGGTTTGATGCCATACCCTGCGGCCCAGTCTTCGAGTTTGGGCGGGGGAGTTTCTTTTTGGCAGATATTTTTCAGCCCCCTTTTTAGAGTGGTGTACGATCTATTACTTCAGGACCCGCGCAAACTAACAAAGGCTAGTAATAAACGCGCGGTATATAGTAAAAGTGGGGGCCGGTGGGCTCCCCCTCCGCGCCCCTACCCTCTCCTCCAACAACGAACAGCTCTGTGACTGCGAGGGTGCGATGTGCATCGCCTACATGCCCAGCCTACAGTCATTCGATCCTCGTGCTGTGTGCTTTGAGGTCAGTCATATCCCGTTGCTCATTGGCGGGGCCGATACCCCAATATGCGTCGGCCTCCTCATCCGTCCGCAGATCTGGCGTGTCCTCTGCCTGATTTCTGTCAGAGTCGTCCATTGTAATGTACTTGGCCCACGGACTGTCCTCGTCCGGCACTCCATCGAATATATTGAAAGCATAGCTCTCCCTTCGGTCCTCTGCCGATGCTTCCGAGTTGGTTTTGTCCCTGCTTTCCGCGTTCGTTCGTATGGCCGCAACGGTCAGCTCCCGCTGCATCCCCGGGCGCGTGGAAGCGGTGGACAAGCCAGTGTTGCGGAAAGTGTTGCGTTCCACCACCTCCCGCGGCTGCCCCATCCGTTGCAATGCAAAGTACACCCCGGCAAAGACGAAGCCCTGCGATGCATTGATGCAGTTCGCGAAAATGAGGAACGAATATGAAAAGGTGTCGGTAATCGTGAAGATGGCCTGGTGGATGAGGGAGAAGATCCACGTGAACCAGAACGAGAAGAGGTAGATGGAGATCTGCTTTGCCACCAGGCCCATCATTTGCCTCCTGGCGGACTCCCGGAGTCGCTTCATACCGGTGCTCTCATCGACCCTCTTTTGCGCCTTGCGAATCCAGCAGTACATTCCCAAGACGATGGCAGGTGGAAAGACAAAGTAGAGACAGATCAATCCCAATCCAATGATGAACTCAACTGGAGTGCACGATGTGAATGAGATAAGACGCGAGACGAGTACATAATTGCAACAAGGTGCATGAGGTTGGAGTCTCACCGTGCCATATGTCATCTCCCCGTTCGCACGGGACGTCGGGATCGGTTTCACATCCCCTCGGATATTTTCCGACATAACATCCAGTTCCGGTAGGATTAAAGTTCTCCGTGGCCGCGATGATCGATGCTAGCGCTGTCGGGATTATCAACGATACGCAGTGAATCCACTTTTCGATCCACCTGTATTTCTCCTCCTTGAAATTGTGCCGAATGCCCATGAAGGCCTGAAAGCTCAGCGATCCGTAGTAGGCTGGAATTGCAAGCGAGAATACCGCGAATATGAAGGCTGCACAGAAGAGATATGTCAGGGCATCAACAACAAATTGTCGACGGCAAGAGAGGAAACCAAAAGAAGCAACGCACCGTTGGCAGTGCATGTCTGCACGGTCCCTGACGCTCCTGCGAAATATGGCGTCCCCTCCGGCACGGAGAAAGGGGACCATATCCACATGACAGACACCACGACAAGGGAGAGGTTCAACGCCAGGACGAGCCGATGATACATCCTTTTCAGCCGCTGGCGCTCTCGGCAGAGGAGATGGTGTATTATGTAAAGCGAGGCAAGGAGCGATATCGACGCGAAGGGGATGGGGGCAAAGGCCAGCCCCCGCTGCTGGGCGAGCGTTGGAGGGTCCATCGTCTTGGATTGGAATCGCCCTCTCTCACGCGTCAACTATCAGGCCAGCGGCCACAAGCGCCTCGCCGCACCTCGCCAGGAGCAACGTTGATCTCGGCACGCCTCGGGCCCGTCACCCGTCAGCCCAGCCGCAGTACGATAGTCAGTGTCGCCACAAACGCTGCCGCCTTCACCTTTCACCTTCACCGTCCCCGTCGCTCGGTCGACGATTGAACGAGTGTCTTGCAAGCTCTTTGGGCCTAATGGTATGAGTTCCAGCATGGAAGATGCGACGTTTAGTACCGAACAAACTCAGGCCGCTCCTCAAGACCCTATTGCACTAGGTCAGCGCCTCAACGAAGGAGCGCACCGGCGGCCCCAAGCGCGCAGACAATACATTGTGGCGCGGCAGCTGCTGCCTACGCCGGCCTTGCTTCCATTCTGTTTCATTACAATATCAGGATACAAATAGTTTAGTTTTAGAATAGCTCTAACTCTTACTTTAGTCAGGATGGACTTTTGGCGGGGCGAAAGGTGGACGAAGATCGCAACTCTTCCGAGCGGCAGTTCAGGGTTAGTGCAGCTACTGCGTAGGCAGGAAAGAGGGCCACCTCGCGGCGGCCCTTGCGCCGTAACTTCGAGACGGACGCCCGCTGGTACATGGCAGAGGGCGGGAGAATCAGGCATTTGCGCGTGTCTTGTGGTGTGCAAGTGCGCTGTTTAGAGATTCCACGTCGCGCCTTGCAAAAGCTTGCAAAGTGCACCTCATGCATCATGCACCTCTGATGTGTGCCTGCCGGATGCTATGCTGCTGTCAGATTTGCAGCAGTGAGAGTGCATCATTCGTCAGGATGGCGGATGCAAACGGCGCAGTGCAGCCCGGGGCATCCACTACCGACGGCAATAATACCGACGGCGCCATCCCCATCGTCGTGCAAAAAGCGCTGGGCATGCAAAACCTGCAACTCCTCGGCGGAACACCGCGCAACGATGTAATTTGCGGTCTGGAGGGGCAGCTGCTGCCGCGCTACCTCTCCCTCCGTGCCGGACTGCGCGTTGGAAACAGTGGAAAGAATGCCAAGGGTTCGCTCCCGGGGGAGCTGCTGCGGGCCCAAGAGGAGGAGCGTCGGAGCCGCCGGCGCAATCACAACCGCGGGACGAGGTCAAGGGGGGCGAGCAGGCCGCGGAAGCGGAGTAGAAAATCCGATCACAAGAGCCTCGACCCATCAGAAGAGAGTGGAGGTGATGTGGGCGATGCAATGCCAGTTGATGATGAGAATGCCAAAGGACGCCGGCGTAGGAAGCGACGGAGGCGGGGGAGCAAGGCCTCCGCCGGAAGCAGCAATTGCAACGACGACTGGATCCAGTACCAAACGATGGCCCGGATTATCGTGGCTCCTTACACATCGTCTGCAATCAGGGCGTTTGATAGGTGTCGTCAGCAGATTGAGGAGCATCTGCTGCAGTCCGAAGAAGGGGACGAGCTTGAAACAGAATCATATTCAGCCCTTGAGACACAGCCAGATGCACTGGAAGCTGCGGCAGAACCGTCAGCATCAGCATCCACGAAAGAGCCTTCGAGTTCTGTGCAAAACGTCTATCTGAAGACCAAATCCAATAGCTCGAGCGGGGGATTCCTCGTCCTCTCGCGGCCGCGGGAATCGCTTCAATCCATTGTGGATGGGGCCATCGACGTGTTAGTACGGCGGACGCATCGCTATCGATCGAACGCGAGGAGGAAAGAGAATAGGAGCGCCGTAGGGAAGAATGGGAAGAGGGAAATTCCTCGCCGGAGGCGGATGCGAAGAGGAGGCCAGCTGAAAGCGCCAGTATCGGGTGCTTCCTCAGCGTCAAGTGACGACAAGCGAGGGGACCCTTCCACGAACGATTGGCTGCTGGAGCAAAATCTGCTCTCGGCTGGATACACGCTCGGCAGCGGCGATACCCTGGCCTCCTTTTCGGATGTCAAGGGCTCACAACGCGATCGAGTTCTCCGTGGCTGCCCCACCATGGCCCCTGGCGTGCACTGCGTCCACCCCAACTCTCTGGCGTCGCACGCCCGATCGTCGAGCCTAATGAAATTGCTTCACAAGGCAGTGGGAGACGACGTGTTGCGGGAAATGCTGGTGAATTGCATTGTGCTTGTGCCGGCCGTCTCGGAAGGGGCACTGAGCTCCATGTTCGAACGGGGGAACTACTTTCAGCTGTGCGGACCGCCGCTCAACGTGCTGGCGAGGAAGTTCGATGGGATGGGCGCTGAGCTGAAAGCCATCAATGCGAAGGGCGGCCGAAAACGCGCGAGGGAAGCCAAGAGGGGAGATTCCGTGCCTGAGAAGAAGCTTGTCGCTGGTGATGGGCGGGGCTTTGGCAATGAGAAGTATCCGTCTTCCGCAGAAGGGGGTGGAACGAGCTCAACATCTCCGGATGTCGACTCACGCAAGAAACGGTGGGATCCCAACAAGCCGATTCCTCGAGGGAATCTATTCTACTGCGACTTTTATGCCCGGGATATTGGACTGTCGCCCAGGCACTTGCTCAATCAGCCGGAGAGGTGTGCAAAAAGCGCATCTCCCAACTCAGACGTCAACGTCAAGCTGCTCAACAGCATGGTGCACCTGTGGCCGAGCGCTCGAGATGTTTCCAATGCAAATGGTGGGGGTGCCTGTACTTTCAGCCGCAACAAGCGCCGGGGTCGATGGAGGCGTCTGCGCGAAGATGGCGTCGCCATGTGCCGAGAGTTGAGGAGGCGACACCAGCGCTGCCATTACGGGAGGCTTCTCGAACGACATTGCCCCCTGCCTTCCAATATGATGAGTCATTCCTCTGCAAAGGACTCGAGCATCGCAGATGCAAAGGTAGCTCTGGCTCATCATGTGACGATGCACACTCCGGCAAAAGACGTGGGCTCCTTCCTGGAGGCGGTGCTTGGGACGGCGTTCCCTGTGGCGTTCTGGGGCTCGGCGCACAACTTCCGGCGTGTCGTTCAAACGATGAGAGTGTTCGCAGAACTTGGCCGAGCAGAACAGCTCCCAGAAAAGGCCACTGTCGAGGGTATCCGTGTCCTCGACATGACTTGGCTGCTTCCTCGCTCGAGGGATACCTTGGCTGCTAAGGACGACGATCGTGGCCGGCATCGGACGAGGAGGCTCTCCCGGCCAGACCACGAATCTGCAACCCATCTTGTGCGGAACGTGATGCGCTGGCTGTATGTCCGATTCATAATCCCTCTCCTTCGTTCGACATTTTACGTCACCGAGACGGAATTCACCGGGAACAGAGTGCTCTACTACCGTAGGCCCATCTGGGAGCGCATCCGGCATCTATCGATGAAGACGTTATTGAAGCAACAATATCGCGAAATCGATGCCAGAAAGGCGCAGAAGGTGCTGTCCATTCACAATGTTGGTTGTCCTCCGGCACCGCTGCGTCTGTTGCCCAAGAAGACGGGCATTCGTGCAATTGCCATGCTTTCCAAGACGTGCCAGGATGAACGCATCTCAGTTGGTGCTTCGGCGACGGGGAAAGAAGGGTTGGATCAAACAAGCGCGTCTCCGCCAAACAAGATATTACAATCGACGTTCCACGCGCTGAAATACGAACACGAGAAGAAACCGTCGCTATTTGGAGCGGGGGTGCTGGGGTTGACGGAAGTCTTCCCGCCGTTCTGTCTGTTTGTGGAGGCTCTAAAAAAGAAGAGGTCGAGCTTTGGCCCTTCATCGACGGACGTCCCAATCTACTTCGCGAGTGCCGACATTCAGCACTGCTACGACACCATCAATCAGAAGCGGCTCTTCAAGCTGTTGAAGTCGGTGGTGGAGGAGGACGTATATCTGACCAAGAACAATTTCGTCCTCCACACGAAGGATAGGAATGGGTCGCTGCGCTGTCAGTGGAAAAAGAGCACATTTGCTCCGGATCAATTCTCTCGCTTCCTCGCCACATCGCACGGCTTTGCGGAGAAGTATTTTCAGTCGATCTTTGTGGATGGGGTGCGTTGCTCGGCGGAAAAGAAGGCGACAATCATTGGTCTCTTGCGCGACCACATCTTTGGCCAACTGATTGTGCCCGGAGGTGGCAGTGGCCAACGCTATTTGCTCCAGAAAGATGGCATACCCCAGGTACGTGTTGCTCTCGATACACACAATGTTTGGATTACTGTTCGCCAAATCATCATCTCTTTGACTGTCGCGCAGGGAAGCATCCTTTCATCCATGTGTTGCAACGTCTACTTTGGAGATGTGGAGGGTTTCATGCTGTCGGATGTCTTCGACGATGCCTCCCACGTCATCAGTGGAAGCTCCTCTGCTCAATGCGATGTCCTGCTCGCGCAGAGCCAAAATGATTTGCACCTGTTGGTGCGCATCGTCGACGACTTTCTGTTGATATCCACAAACAAAGCTACATCCTCTCGGTTTCTGGCAAAGCTCAACAAAGGGGTTCCTAGCCTCGGCGTCAAAATCAACAGCGACAAGTCTCGGGTGAACTATCCTCTGGAGCTGAGAAACGCTGATACCGGGGCGATGGAAACCGTCAGTACCTGCCAGTCGGAGCTCTTTCCTTGGTGCGGATTGCTCGTTGACACCCGAACATGCGAGATCAGCCTGGACTATGAGCGGTTTTCGCGGCCACAGGCGACGGGTGCCGTCGTGATACACCGCTCCGGGAGCGAGGGCCTGAATCTCAAGAAGAAGATGAAAGACTTCGTGAGGCCTCGGTGCTCCCAAAAGCTGCTCTTCAGCAGCCACATCAATGGCATCGACACGATCCGATTGAACTTCTATCAGACGTTTGTTCTCTGTGCGGTCAAGACTCGCCACTACATCCAGAATGGAGCTGGAACATCGTCCTTGACGCACCAGCAGAGGTTCGTCTACGATTCGGCGTGCGACACCATCCAATTCGCGTTCTTGCTCATTTCGTCCAAAATCAAGCACGGGAAAGCTCCGTCTATTGCCTCGTCGACATTCGAGCTTCCGTGGGACGACGCGCTGTGGCTTGGCAGGCATGCATTCTTTTCGGTCTTTCGGAAGGGAGGAAAGCCTTGTGCTGAGCTGTGCAAGATGTTCTCTGAATCTTCGAGGGCATCGAATCGAACAGACCTTCTCGCTGTGTCACGAAGGGCGTTGACTAGCTTCCCATTGGATTGCGCATAGGCACAACATAACGGTAGGATCTCATCCAAACATGCCGCTGCGGGCGAGCAGATTTCCTGGGAGATATCTACCGATTCCGTGCGCTGCAGTGCTGCTACACCGTCATCGCCTGCGAGTGTTTGTACCCCTCCCTCAAATCGAAATTGCACAGCGGGCATCTGGCATGTGCGTCCGTCCACGAATGGATGCACGGCTCGTGATACAGATGCCCGCAGGGCAATCGCACCACCGCCTCTTCCGGCGCGTACTCGCCCAAGCATATCGAGCAGGACGGCTGGCCGGTGTCGATGATGCGTGCTGTCGGCACTTCTTCTTCCTCCAATTTCGATGCCGATTCATCCCGGGCGCCCTCTACCCCGGTGGGTATTGTTCTGCTGCCCATGCTTCCATAATCAGCACCGCCGACTTCTGCAGTCACAATGGCGTCCTCCTCGTTGCACAAGGCTCCATCGTTTTCGCCCCACACAAAGTGATCCCATTCTTCTCGCGCCTCGTCCGGCACCCCTGACCTCCTTTCCCTGCCTCTTCTGCGGTGGCCGCCTAGATGGGCATCGTTCCGCCGCTCCCTCCTCTCCTGCACGTCATCCTCCCGCAATAGCGACCACGTCCGGTAGACACAGTCGGTCACGACGAGGTGGAGGAAGACGAGGACGTTCGGGAGGAACATTAGAACGATGAGACAGAGCGATGGGTCGTCCACCCACGACATTTTGCAAATTTTGTTCCTATCTGCAAAGGCGGGTGGCAGCAACTGGCGTTCGGAACCGCGGTCGGATCGTCGCGCGAGGGTGCGTCAACCCATCACACCCTCGCAGTGCGGGCTGTGGTGACAACTGGCGCTGCAAGCCGCGGCCCGATCTCCATGCGAGGGCGTGAACGGGTCATCATCGCAGGGTTTGCCGTCCCGCACGCTAACGCTGCTTCTGTTCGATGAGCGTCGAGCGTCGAGAGTGAAGACGGAGCAGAGGTGAATGATGAAGCACCGGCCGGCGTCAGAATGACGCCAGGCCAAATTTACGCAAACCCCCAGGGCATTCGCATAGGATAGAATGTGTTGAAGGTTCGCATGTTCTTTCACGGAGAGGGCTAATCGTTTTATTGCCCTAGCAGATGAGACATTTAGACAGGCACTCGTATGTCGCACTTTGTTAACGATTGAA
>JALLAP010000991.1:0-14173 GCA_036939355.1 Thalassiosira profunda | reverse complement strand
ACCAGAGAAGGTCCGCGCCCTCCCCCCGCCATTCAACCCCTGTGTAATTTCCTTGCTCACATGGAGACTTTGGAGCCGCATCCAGTTTCATCGACACGCAGGGGTTGCTCTGGGGCATGCGTGCTCGAGATGATGAAGGGTGATTCTCTCCGAAATCTCAATCCGAGGACCGACGCCACAGCATGATTCAGATCATCCCCTGGTTGGTCTCGAGCTCCCCTCGCCGCCACTCTAGCATCGTCCCTGGCGATGGGAACCGTCGTGTCACCGAGGTCTTGATGCGGCTGGGAGTGCTCGAGCCGCTTTTGATCTTGGGCACGACACGTTGGCCCGACTGCTGATGCATGAGAACCCTCGCCTCTGGATGGATGAAAGAACGCTTGCAAGCCCTCGTCGTCGCTTGCGCTCATAAATTCAGTCGGCTCAAAAGCATCAAGCAACTCTCCTCTCCAGCGAACGACGTCACCATTACATCAACCTCCATCGTCAATCATGAAGCTCATTGCCGTCATCATTCTCCTCGCCGGCCTATCGGCCTCGGGTGCGTAGTTCTCGTTGCGCGTTCGATCGTTCACTGACAGCTGCACGTTCTCATCTCATTGCGTCGATCTGTTCCTCTCGTGTGCGCAGCCGGATACGCTGGCTCTGGGAGAGACAAACTACGTCCCAGCCTCCGAGGCCAGGAAATGGCCAAGGTAAGTGGTGGTATCTGCGCCGCTCCGCCCCGGCATGCTGTTCTCGGTGTCTCACGTTCTCGCCATCATTCTGTTGGGCATAGAATCGTCGGCGTCACCTGACGTCCAAGAGCAAGAGCGGTAGCGGTAGCTCCGGCTCCAAGAGCGGGAGCTCCGGCTCGAAGAGCTCCGGCTCCAAGAGCGGGAGCTCGACGTCGCGCAGCGGCAGCAAAAGGTGCACATGATGTGTCATGTATTGCTGGCCCTTTGTATATGTCTTTGGCGACTAACGATTTCTCTGCTCTTGCTCTATCATCAGGTGTGGCAGGCTCGTCATCGTCAACGAATGCAACTCTCGCAGCAGCAGCGAGTGCGACGATTTGGCCGAGTTCATCGAAGACGAGACCCGTTTCACTTCCGTCGAATGCGTCGACGGCAGGCGCGCCCTTAAAGGTAGCAAGGGCTCCAGCGGCAGTAGCAAGGGCTCCGGTGGTAGCAAGGGCTCCAGCGGTAGCAAGGGCTCCAGTGGTAGCTCCAGCAGCAGTTCCAGCTCCTCGAGCTCCTCTTCCTCCGCTGAAGTGCGGGAGGTGAGTGCTGTCCTAGGGAATACTCCTCGCGCAGTTTGTATTATCACCCACCCAGCTGACACTCTTGCACTGTTCGCACAGGTTCGTCTTGGCTGCAATGACTCCGCCGAGGAGGTCTTTGAGGACATAGTCCGTGCCGAGTTCAGCAGCAGTGAGTGGCAATGCCTGCAGTGCTTCCGTCTCCTCCTTGCTAATCTCTATCTAATGGGGAACATTGGGTCGCTCTTGTCAGGCGGCAGCCGTTCCGGCGANTCTCCTCCTTGCTAATCTCTATCTAATGGGGAACATTGGGTCGCTCTTGTCAGGCGGCAGCCGTTCCGGCGACAGCCGAGCCGATCACTGCCTCAGGGAGGGCTCGTCGTCCTCGTCTTCGAGCTCTTCCGGAAGTTCGTCAAAGAGCGGCAGCAGCAAGGGCTCCAGCGGTGGATCCAAGGGCTCCGGTAGTGGGTCAAAGAGCAAGAGCAAGACTGGAAGCTCGCGCCGTCTCCGTTAGAGGTGTTTGCTGACGGAGAAATGAGATCACGCCCACCCTTTTAGGACAAGCATTGCTCTCAGTTTAGAGGTTCGGAGTTATGCTGCAATTTTATGTGTGTTGCGCCCGGCACGCTTCTCAGTTTGCTGGCCAATCTCCCCCTGTTTGCTTGCATCCTGGTTGTCTATAGGTACACTGTGAAGATAATAAATGGTGTGACAGAACGTTGCTCTATGAGTTGTACGGTTGCGCATTTCGTTTGAGATAATAGAGTCGAGAATTAGTTCGTCGCTGCCTATCAACGCCTCGCGATCAAGTCTGCGTCTCAAGAGAAGAAAAGCTGCCTGGCCCTTCCGTTTGTATCCGCGATCTTGATACATGGGAGGCAAGTCAGAATCCGAGATGATTGTAGCCCAACCGAATACTTCAATTGAGAACCCTTTGCCATCTTGATGGATGCGAACTGTCTATCATCGACCATGGAGGTGAACGCCTCTCCTCGTTCGGATCCTCGCTCGCGCTCATAACTTCAGACTCGTACCAATACCAAGCTATCCATCAACGAATCAATCCGATCAATACACAGTCCATCAATAATGAGGCTTATCACGGCTACTCTTCTCTTCGCCACGCTGTCCGTCTGCGGTGAGTGTGGCTCATTTGTGTGCACATGAGATGTGCGGTCGGTCGGCAGAGCTCTCAATCAGATCTTGATGTTTTCGTGCATTGCACACAGCGGGATACAGCCTCCGAGGCCAGGAAATGGCCATGGTAAGCAAGACGCGCTGACCGACGCCGTCGCTCGGCTATTACAGTTGTCTGAACGTTCTTTCTCTGCCCCAATAGGAGCGTCAGCTGGGCTCTACCAGCAGCAGCAAGAGCACCAGCAAGTCCTCTCGCTCGAAGAAATCCTCACGGTCCTCTCGTTCGTCGAGCTCGTCTTCGTCGAGCTCGTCTTCGTCGACCTCATCGCGTAGCGGACGCGGAAGGTAAGTGTCTTTTGTTGGCACCTTCACAATCGATCTCTCGAGCTAACGACCTGCCTTCCTCTACTAATGCCAGATGCGGCCGAGTCGTCCTGATTGGCGAGTGTTGCAACGATATGCGTCACGACGTCGAACGCAACACCCGGCTGCGCGTCGAGTGTGTCCGAGACGACGACAAGCGTGCCCTGCACCGTCGGTCCCGTTCTAGCCGTCACTCCTCCTCTCACAACCGCCTCGTCGGCATCGTGCGTATTTTCTGTGCTGAGAAGTGCTGCCGCGTTTAGGCACATTCACTAACTCTCTTGTGCCCTTGTCTTCAGCATCGTGTCGACTGCAAAACCTCCCGGAGCGCGCTGCGGGATATTGTCCTCGACGACATCTATGGCACCTACAGTGAGTGTTGGTATCAACACCTTTGCCCAATGTTTGGGTGCACTAACGAAGTTTCCCGTTCCCTCTTTCGCAGGCCACAACCGCGCCGACTACTGCGCCCGGGATGGCTCGTCGTCATCTTCAAGCTCTTCCTCTCGGCATACGGGTTCAAGCCGGTACAGTCGCAGCCGCAAGTCATCCCGTCGATCCACGAGCCGGTCGAGCCGCAAGAGCAGCCGCCGTTCAAGCTCTAGCAGCAGTTCGCGCCGAGTGTAGGGAGCGTGTCTAGAGATCAGCACAAGCCAGGCTGATTGTTCCGGGCGCCATTTCCGGACCCATTTTAGGACAACATCGCTCAGTTGGATTGGTACACGCATCCAAGAGCACACTTCATATGTGTATGCGCCCGCAGCCACACGGCTTCACTGAAGATTGACCTGTTGGTCATCCGCCTGTTTGCTTGCATCCTGTTTGCCTCTAGGTATCACTGTAAAGATAATATATGGTGTGACAGAACGTTGCTCGAATAGTTGTACGGTTGCGCATCAATAACGGGATGCGTAAAGTACACACGCAGTACTTACCTCACTGGGCGCCAGACCACTCATATCACTTTGGTCAACTCATCACAATCCAATCAATAGCGCGGGTGGCTGTCTCTCTCCTCGCCTCGGCTCTCACCCTCCCAGTTCTAGCCTGCGTCTCACTTCAGTGACATTCGAGAAAAGTTTGGCATGCCCCTAACTAGACGCTAGATAAAATCAACTCTGGGGTACCAACACGATCGCACATGAGAACCCTGCCATCAGCTCCCTCGTCGAACGAGGCGAAGTCTGCCCGAGAGACGTTTGTTTTTGCTGTTGCCTCAGGCGCCTGCTAAGAACGCCTCGAGGTCCCATAAGACGGAAGCTGCAACGCAAAGATAACGAACGGACTCACCAGCAACCAATCCAAAGATGAAATTGGCCCACGTGCTTCTCCTCCTCGCGGGGCTCTCAGCAACTGCCGGGCGCCTCCGGGGCCATGACACAATCGTCGTGAGTGACGAGCTGCAATGCGATTCTGCGTCGACGATCTCTCAGGCACTGAAATGCGTGATTCTTCTCATCTCGTAGCGCCGCAAGCTGTCGAGCAAATCCTACAAGCTCTTCCCGTCAGGCGGCAGCGCAGGGTCCAGCGGCGGCGGATCGTCCAAGACCGACAAAGGCGGCAGCACGGGGTCAAGCGGCGGATCGTCCAAGACCGACAAAGGCGGCAGCACGGGGTCAAGCGGCGGATCGTCCAAGACCGACAAAGGCGGCAGCACGGGGTCTAGCGGCGGATCGTCCAAGACCGACAAAGGTGGCAGCGCGGGGTCCAGCGGCGGATCGTCCAAGACCGACAAAGGCGGCAGCGCGGGGTCTAGCGGCGGATCTGAAAAGAGCGCCAAGGCTTCTGGCGCGCTTCGGGGAGTAAGTGCTGACGCCTTGAATACGTTGTGTTCTTTGTTCACTCTCTCATGCAATATGCATTCCCTTGTGCTGCACACCATGCCAGCGCCGTCGGCTGAGCTCATCCGCCAAGAGCGACAAAGGATCGAGTGGAAGCTCGGGGTCATCCAGCGGTTCATCAGCCAAGAGCGACAAAGGAAGCTCGGGGTCATCCAGCGGTTCATCCGCCAAGAGCGACAAAGGAAGCTCGGGGTCATCCAGCGGTTCATCCACCAAGAGTGACAAAGGATCGAGTGGAAGCTCGGGGTCATCCAGCGGTTCATCCGCCAAGAGCAACAAGGACGGAGGCGTCTAGGAGCCGCCACCAACGGATCCAGCGTCGCGCGATAGTTACAGCTCGGTGATTGTTTGAGACGAAGCCTTCCGGCCAACCCCCCCCCCCCTGTCACTGTAGGACAATTCGGTTGCTCGCGGTGTGTCGACTGTTTTGCAAACCCGGACATTTCGGAGCAGCCCCCTTTTCAAGCATTCCACCGTTGGCCCCAAGTTTACATGGAACCCTGTTTATTCGCCGAGCCTTTGATAGAGATAACCTGCTAGAGGAATGCAATTCCCCCAAAACTCGTTGGTCTGAGATGTCAGGTTGAGTTTGCTCTGAATTCCAGTGTTTGCTCTGACCACTTCTATCCCGTTGACTACGTTTGAATTGTATGGAAGAATGCATTGCAGGACCCAGAGTACCGAGCGCAAGTCATGCCCGATCATGTCTCGGTGCAGGGAACACAGCCGCCTTGATCATTCAAAGTCATCCTGTTCTGGCGGACTCACGGCATATACGTCAGCATATGCGTCTTGATCAGACCGAGGCAATGATCGGCCCATGGCACAATCCTCGTACCCTGGGCAGTCCGGGTAGCGACGGAGAAAGAGATCGTCGTACGCATCTACGAATTCATCCATCCTTGCATCCTGGACCCCGATGAATGCTTTGGGGAATGCGACGTGGATCAGGTCTGCATCGCCGCCGGCCATGATGCTGATTAGGATCGGTAGGACGATGTCTTTCGACAAAGCAGAGTCGGGCACGTGTCCGGCCCTCCCAATTGACCGCATGGTCAAGTCGATCTCCTCCAGCGTGGCAGAGCCGTACAGAGGTCTCAGGCAGCCGCCTGTTATGCCCGTGCAACCGTCCAAAATCAATACTTTCAGCGTGGCGTGCGCATTGATGCATAATAATACTCCTTCAATGTCGTCGTCTGTCAACTTCGCAGCCAGGCTCTCCTCCACCTCCCCAAAATCGAGGACGCTTGGTCCGCGAATTTTGTCCGTCGCTGTCGAGGCGACAAAATTGCCACAGCCGCCGCCGGAGGACGCCTCCTATCGCTCGACGCCCACCTCAATATGGGCGAGCGGTTCCAATTCAGTTTCCTCCAGGACGACGGCGGCCCAGCAATCGCCAATGCAAACAGGGCCCGGGAGGGTTTGGGGAGGTGTAGGACGCGACATCGGCGAGGAGGGTTTCGGGCACATCCTCGATCCCCGGGCCGTGCGCCGGGGAGAGCCGCCGCCGCTTGCGGCCGCTGTCGTTGCTCGCCATGCTAAGTGGTTCAGGACACGCGGCCGTTGTCGGCACGTGGTTGAAATTAATGGTTGAGGCTTGAGGCCGGTTGCTTTGTTGCTTTCTGTTGCTTTGCTTTCGAGCCACTGAATCCTGTCCCTTCGTAAACTTTGAGTAGAGCTTTATTGTACTAAGTAGATATCTGGTTTCTTTGACGGCATGCACGCATGCACCAAATCAGAAGTTTAAAGGTGTGTAAGACAAATACGATCAACACAGCTGCCGATTGCAACCCTATTTCCAGTCCAAAATCCGCCCGCCCAACCTGGGCAACAAGCCCTCGCCACATCTCGTGCGCGCCGACACCATATCAGGCGGCAGTCCCTTGCAACATGATCCACAGACGGCGGCCCCGGTGGCCTCTCCGGCTGCGGGCGTTGCTATCGCTCGTCCTCGCCGCGTGTCTCGTCGTCCTGGCGGCCGGGGCCGGTTCCTCCGATGCCGCAGTGGAAGGTGAAGGTGAAGCCAAATCAAACAACGCCGCCGCCAGGGAGCCCCCCTCCGGGGCGCCCACCCCCAGCGACCGCCAGAGCCTCCAGGGCACCGCCGCCGACGGCGCGATCCGAAGCCGGGGGAACCGCAAGCCCGCCAACCGGCGGCGGGGGCCGGCCCCCGCCGGCGCCCCGAAGCACACGGTCAACCACGCCGCGCGGGATCCCACGGCCCGGCCGAGCGTCGACGTGCCCCGCGGCAATAATGGGGAGGAGGGGGAAAGGGGCTACCGGCCCACCGTGCGCTCGTCGGACGGCTCGTCGTCCAACATGAGTAGTGATTACGAGGAGGAGCTGAAGAAGCGATACGGGCTGACAACTAATAATAATGGAGAGGCCAGTCAAAACGAGCAAGGGCTGAGCAAGGAGAGCGAGCGGGCCTTCGAATATTATTACGAATACGGGACGGACCAATTCTCCAAGGAGATTGGGACAAGGTTCAAGGACGATAGATATACGGCCGCGGAGGTCCATGCCTTTATCAAACGCAGAAAGGCCGCCAAGGAGGACGAGCACGCCAGAATTGTCAGAGAGGCGGAGGTGTTGATGGCGGGGAAGACCGACAAGGAGGTGGCCAAGTTCGTCGAGCGGCGGAAGAAGGAAGAGCGGGAGAAGGATCAAAAGCTGTCCGCGGAAATGAAGGAGTTTGTTCGATCGGGATCGGGGGTGACGCCCAACCGGGCGGCCGAGTTTGTGTCCAGGAAGCTGGAGGAGCGGCGACGGATCTGGGACATGACGCTCGACGCCTTGGGGGAGGTGGAGGAGGAGATAAAGGACGTGCTGGAGGAGGTAGAAAAGGTGCAGGGAGCATCAGTATCCGAAGAAAGGGCCGCGGAGGCTGTGGGAGCGGCAATGGAGGTTGTGAAGCACGATCTCTCGACGGAGGAGCGCTCTGACACCGAGATCGTGATGGACGTGGGCCAGCTTCCCCCAGTCAAGCCGGGCGGCCAGAAGGAGGAGGCCGCGCAGGAGAAACCATACACGATGGACAAGGAGACAGTCGAGCGCCTGGCCGCCGCCGACAGGGCCATTAGCAAATACGCCTCCCCCCAGTTCAGGAAGGAGGTGTTCGACGCCACCAAGGGCAGACCCTCGGAGTGGACGACCAACTGGATTATCCAGCAGGGAGAATTGTTGCTCGCCGGTCTGCCCGAAACTGCCAAGGAGAAGGACGGCACATCCTCGGCGCCCCCGCCATCGGCGCAGCCCACGGCCAACGATCCCACATATCAGTATGCCTACGAGGCCGCGTACGACGACATATTTCGGCCGCAGATGGAGGAGTACGATGCGTTTCGGTTCGACCCGTACAGTTTGTCGGGGGCGCCCATCGGGGGATGGGGGCGGGCGACGAGAAGTCGGTTGGCCACCCTGCCGATACGGCTGGTGAGCGACTTTGACGGCGGGATGGACTTGCTGTTTGGTGGTGGAGATGCGGAGGGCGCTGCCGATGATGAAGAAGTGAAGGATGGCGAGGATGGCGATGGAGATGCAGAGCAGACACCAGATGGAAAGGCAGCGGTCTCTGCCAAATCGACCAAGACAGCGTCCGCATCCAATGGCGTTCAACCCAGCACGGGGCCGCACTTTTCGATACACGATTCGACCGGTCAGAGATACGTGTGCCGCGCCTACGACGAGGACGAGCTGGTGGTCCTCAGCCGCATCGATTCCGTGTTTCACCCGGCCGTGACGATTTGGGACGACGCCGAGCTCGCCAGCCCCGAAAGCCAAATCCCCGAGAGCGTTGAGAACAAGGGCAACGATCTAACCGCGCTCGTCGACGACGTGATGAATGCAAAGGATGGCGCCCACGTCAAGAAGCACTTTCACTTCAGCATCAACGGTGGCGGAGAGTGGGGCAACGTTCCTGAGGGCATGCGCTCCTCCCTAGCCAAGATGCTGCGGAAGATGGGAATGCACGATGCGGCGGGAGCGTTGGTGGGAGAGCAGGAGCTGCAGGATGTCGCGCAGGCCTTGGAGAATAATCCCGACGTGCTGTTGGGAGCGGAGGGCATGGAGGTCGAGGTGGATGTCGACGTGCTCGTGATTGATGCGGAGGGAGCCGGAGACGATGTGGCCGCAGCTGTGGCTGGACAGGAGGCGGACGAGTTGGCGAATATCATCAAGGCGGCGGCAGTTGGGGCCGGGATGGAGAGCGTCGAGGATGCCAAGAAGGACGCTGATGGAGACAAGAAGGGCGTCGACAAAAAGGACGCTTCTCCCAAGAAGCCCAAAACGCCTCCGCAGCTGACCTCGGAGGAAATCTATCAGATTCTCACCCGTCTCGATGGGTTGTGCTCCCAGTTGCACTTGGGTTGGTGGTCGTATGAGTGTGAGTTATGTTTGCTTAGGTCTCGCTTTTTGCTGGTGGGGGGAGATGATTGTGAAAGGAATGGGTGCGTTTGGTTAGATTTCCCCTCTTTGAGCTGGCATGCGCTTATTTTACCGTGCCATGATCAGTCGAGTAAATGGGGACAGATGGAAGCTCTCGTGTTTGAGCTGCTGGCATGCTCTTTTGTGATGCTGGTGGTATAGATTGAGGCGACATACTCTCAGGTTGCTGTCTCCGGCTTGTGATTTGCACAATGACGTCTAACATATCTGTGCTTGTATGCAAACGCTGCAGGGTGTCATCAATCGCAGGTCCGTCAGTTCCACGTCGCCGTGAGCACACATCCTGCAACCTTTGGCAAATACGACATCGAGGACGTGACGCTGCTCGGACTCTTTCATAAGGAGGTGCAGATCATTTACCCGAAGGGTATGTACAATGGACAAATGAAGAAGGGCCGCACCGAATCGGTCGTCTTCAATTCCAAGGGCATCGCCGCCCAGACGCACATCACTCCTCACACGCCCCACGACGATGCGAGGTACTCGGGGATACCATCGTATCATACACGCGATCACATCCTCGACAATCACCACAGACACAAGCAAAAGATGGCAAAGCTGGGACATGGCGGTCCCATCGTCCGGCACACGTTTACAAATGGCGACCTCTGCGAGGAAGCCGGGCGCTATCGCCAGATGGAAGTCGAGCTGCGGTGTTGTACGGAGGAGGAGATTGATCACTGGCTGGAGTCGAAGAAACAGCGTCCCGGTCACAACAAAAGGGAGCCCCAACATGGTGCAATGCCGGACAAGCCCAAGGCGGAGACGCCTCTTGCCGTGCTGGTGGGAGTGCAGGAAGACGAGACGTGCGTTTACCGCTCGAGGGTGTGCACGCCGCTGCTGTGCCCCAAGCCCGTTGATGGTACTGCGACGGAAGGCGAGGTGTCGTCCCCAGAGGAACCGATTTCCGAGCAGATGGCGGCTAAGATCAAGGAGCAGAGCAAGAGCGATCCATTCGGCGCTCTCTTGACTGCTATCTTTGGCGATGACCTTGTCGATGATGCTGGGCAGGTCGAGGTCTTTTTCCCCGAGGGCGACATCGGAGAGGCGCTCGACGAGCTCGTCCGGCATGCCGAGGGCGGAGGCGACTTCGTTGACAGCCCAATGTTCGATAAGGTGAAGGAGGCGCTGCGCAATGAACGCGGCTTGATGAAGAAGTACAACCTGAAGGAGCTGTTTGGAGAGGATGATGCGGACGACAATGCCTTGAACGTTTCGCCGCACACCTCGCCAGTGAAAGAAACGGACTCAATTCGAGACATACTGGACATGACCCTCGGGAGGAGGCCTTGTTTGCTGAAGAATCTGGGATGGTGGACGTACGAGTTCTGTCATGCGAAGCAAATACGACAGTTTCACGCCAACAACCTAATCGATGCCAACACGGGCTTCGCGAAGCAAGTCATAGACACGGAGCACCTCCTGGGCAAATACGCAAACAGCGGCAACAGCATCAGCGATTATCCCAACGAGGACGAGCATTTGCACGTAATCAATGCTACCGGCTCGACCAGCGAGTTGCAGGGCATGGGCAACCCCCAGGGCAAGCGGAAACAAAAGAAACAGATCGACGGCGCGCCTGGAAAGAACGGCAAGCAGCCGGGCGGCAACGGCGCCGTGTACGTCCAGGAATACTCCCACGGCGACGTCTGCGACCACGAGGACGTGGCCGAGTCGGTGATCAAGGGAGGCAACGTCGTGCACGGGAGCGTGGAGCGATCGTCGACGGTGCGTTTCTCGTGCGGGAAGCGGTGGGAGATGATCGACATCAAGGAGGACAGCACGTGCCACTACGTCGTGGACGTGACGGTGCCGGAGCTGTGCCAGCACAAGCTGTTCAAGGCTCCTGTTACAAAAACGCAAGTCGTGAAATGCCTACCGGTAGGAAGAGGATGAATGGAATAGCGAACTCCACGCCGTTTTGAGGGATCGCGGGCGGGCCCACACAATTCGGGGGCGACAATTTACTATCTCTGCAGCAATCCCCATCTCGTAGAAGACCAAGTCGTAAATGCCAAACGCAAGTCGTCAATGCCTGCCGGTGTGAGAAGGGTGAGTGGAATAGCGAACTAGAGACATTGAAAATAGACCCTAATCTACGATGGAAGCTTATACTACGTTTGAGCTAAGGCATCGAGAGTAACCTCTGAGGGCTAGGGTGGGTGGCTTGCCAGTGCCGAGGCGGTCCTCGAGAGCAAGCGCTCTAGAGTCTAGAAAGCAGACGGGAACGGAGTGATGACGGGCACAGGGGGCGGAGTGACGGGCACAGGGGCCGGCGTAACTGGGTCTTCTCCGCATCCAACGTCTAGCTGGTAGTTTCCCTCGGCGCTGCTGAAGCCGTGGAGGATCACATCGTAGATGACGCCGCACTCTCCAAAGAAGCTGAGGGTGGTGCGAAGAGCAGAGAACGAGCAGCCCAGGTCGTCGTCGATTCCTCCAACGCACGCTCCGTTGTCGTTGCGGTAGACGCGGAGCTTGGTATCGAAGTCGGTCCCGGCGTTGCAGGTGGTGAGCGCGATGGCTGTTGGAGGGAAGGGAGGTCAGTCGTGCAATGTCATTCAACCTCGTCCCTCACAGAGGGTTGACTCACTCTCATCGGCGCCAGTGATCTGGTAGGTGACTGCACCGCCCGAACCAGGGTAGGTTCCACAGTAAGGACGGACGCCGGCGGGATCAAGCCCCACCGTGCTACCGGAGACGCTCCCGCCGCACACCTCATCCTGCCCAAACTCACACACATCGGGTTCGTCGGAGGGCTGGCTCATCGCCTTGCTCCCTTTGCCAGCCTTGGTGTCGAGGTTCCTTCCAGATCCTTTCTCGACGGGCTGGCTCAGGGCCTTGCTCCCTTTGCCAGTCTTGGCCTGGAGGTCGCGAGCGCCTCCCTTCTCGACGGGCTGGCTCAGAGCCTTGCTCGCCTTGGCCTTGCTCTGGAGGTTGCGGTCACCTCCTTTCTCGGCGGGCACGCTCAGGGCCTTGCTCGCCTTGGCCTTGCTCTGGAGGTCGCGAGCACCCTTCTCGGCCGGCTGGCTCAGAGCCTTGCTCCCTTTCCCAGCCTTGGCGTCGAGGTTCCTTCCAGATTCTTTTTCGGCGGGCACGCTCAGAGCCTTGCTCGCCTTCGCCTTGCTCTGGAGGTCGCGGGCGCCCTTCTCGGCCGGCTCCTCGAGGGTACGGGATCCGACGCGAGCTCCGGCGGGGGACACGAGCGCCATGACGGAGAGGAGGAGGGTGGAGGCGGCGACTAGCTTCATCTTGGGCAACAATGGGGGTTAGGTGGTCCTCTGGGAGAATTATGAGACGAAGCAAGCAGCAAGAGAGAGGCGTTCCCAAGACTGACTCCTCTCCTCTCCCTCCCAGACGACTGAACTCTTTTTTGAACGCCTGCGACTGACCACAAACTCGAGCACGTGACGGCGTTTTGCAATTGAGAGCCATCGCCGCGGTCGGCGACGCCAGCAGCAAAGGGTTGCTGGTTGGTTGTATCGTGGTTGTATGGTATCATTGTATCGTCGAAAGGCGGCTGCGCTCGCTCAAACACCTCGCCTTCGCCTGACGAAGATGCAGTCGTAAGTCGTAACAACGGTCTTTTATGTCTCTTCTAACCGCTCGCCGAGCGAGGCGAGGCGAGGTCATTTCACTCGAGACGTCGTGGCACGAGAGCTCAGCCCGGCAGCCTGCCATCGACCGCGACGGGATGGCTGAGAGCCCGCGCGCGTTGCTCGCCCGCCACCGCGCATTGTCCTGCTCATAAATTTATGCGCCCACGACGGATCAATCGCCCGTCATGATCGTCGACGCCGCCGTCGGCCGCAAGCGGAAGCGATCCGCCGGGGCGTTGGCCCTCGCCGTCGCCTTCGCCTTCGCGGCGGTCCAGCTCTGCCCGTCGGACGGGGCGGGGTGCCTCGGCGGGCCACGGCGGCGGCAGCTGGAGGAGGAAGCGCCGCAGACACATCATGTGCATCGCAACTTCACCGTCTGCGGCCGCGCCACCGACACCGTCGAGCCATCAGATTACATCGCTATCTCACGAGAATTGCAGCAGCAATACGCAAGTTGTCCCACATACACCCCAGACACGCCGATAGTGTACCTCTCCGGCCACCAGACGTTTGGTCGCACCGCCAACCACCTGATTGCACTCCAAATGGCCTTCCAGTACGCCCGCGATACGAACGCGGAGCTGGCCATCGCGCGAGACTCGTGGGCGACGGACGTGCTGCTCAAATTCTTCATGGCCGGCGAGCGCGAGGGCGAGTGGGCAGCGAACGTGGCGAGGGAATTGTGCATCAAAGTCGTCAATTCGCGGGATGAGCTGGAGGGGAGGGAGGTCGCGGAGACGAGCAATCTGGACATGTTTCTGTATCGCAGCCGGGCGCCACGGGAGGAGGCGGTGGCGGGCCAGTTGCACGCGCTGCGGACGCTGTTTCGGTTTCACAATACGGGGGGCGCGGTGGATCATCGCGGGGCTATCAGTCGGGATATGTGTGAGTGCTCATTTATGCGTCGGGCTGATCATGATGTGCGCACAGTCTCTAATCTTCACACATTGCAAACCACGACAACCCAGGTTCCGGAATCGACTCGCTGTTTGGCGTCCAAGACCGCAACGCGGCCGTGTACTCAGTGATACACCTCCGGTACCTCGAAGGCAAGCCGGGAATCAGCATATTGTCGGAAGTCTCCAAATTGACGGGTTGCGATGCTCGCGCCGCACTCGACATGAGGCCCGAGTACGTGAAATCGATACTCGAACCGCTGGGCATGCTCAAACATCCAATTGTGGTGATCACGGATGGGCAGAGCCGGTTCTTTTTGCATCGATTGCGGATGGACAAAGACATTGGGCCGATGTTGCGAGTGCTGCCCGAGAGCGCCTCGTGGGCCGGAGGGGATATCTCGCTGGCCGCGATGAGTACTGTCTTTGTCGGCAATCCTGCGAGTACGTTCTCGGGATTCATCGCCCGCGCCAGAGTCGCGTTGGGCCTGGGCCACAGCTACCTTTTCCGGGCGAAGGACGGGAATGGAGGATGGAAGACCACGTGCGGCGAACTCGAGTGCCTTTTTCGGAGGGGACGACCGCCCACCCCGGACGAATTGCGACAGAAGCGGGGGATTGTGCACGACGTGCGGGAACACGCGGCGAGGATGG